>PVJA010056348.1:0-10852 GCA_004027025.1 Myocastor coypus
GTCCCTGAAGCTGCCCAAGCTTTCCCAAGCAGGGGCTTTAGACCACAGAGCCATCCTGCCGGGCCCCATCTCTGATCTCTTGTACCTCATTCTTCCCCAAAGCAAGACATACTAGAAATTCTCTTCCCCAAGGTGAACACTAGAAATTAGAGCCCCCTTTCCCTGAGCAAGCTAGAAAAACTAAAAGCAGCACTCCACTTTCCTTACCTTTCTGTGTAAGAGCTGTGTGCACATAGTTCTCTGAGCTACCTTCCTTGATTGTGCTAAAGCCTATCATTCCTTGGAAGATCTTGCCCCATTTGGAGAGATGAACTTTGGCAGCCAGGTGCTGAGCAGGGTGTGAGCAGAGAGCCCGGCAGTTCATCAGCGTGTCTTGTAGTATCCTGGTAGTATCTCTGGACATGGAGTCCCATCCCCTTCCTCCCATCCGGAAGTTACAAGGATGCCTTTCTGCCAGCTCTGCTTCCTACTCTCATTAAGCCTGCTGGTGAATGAGAAGTCCCCTGCCCCAGTGAAGCTGTGTGTAAAGGTAAAGCCTTGGGATTTTGTTTTATTCTACTTTATTTTTATTTTTTTTAAATTCTACTTTATATCTTATCCTTATTTGTTGTGTTGGGGATCAAACCTAGGGCCTCCTTCATACTCAGCAAATGTTCTTTTTTTTTTTTGAGACAGGGTTTCACTATGCAGTTCAGGCTGGCCTTGAGCTCAGTTTTGTAGCCCAGGCTGGTCTCGAACTCACACTGATCCTCCTGCCTCAGCCTTCCGAGTGCTGGGATTACAGGCGTGCACCATCACGCCCGGCTCAGCAAATGTTCTACTGCTGAACTACACTCCTTTCTTCTTAAAATACCATACTGGGATTAAGTCCAGGTCCTTCTCATGCAACATTCCTACTCCCCCCCTTTTTTTTGTGTGTGGGACTGGGGTTCAAACTGATGACCTTGCACTTGCCAGGCAGGCACTTGTGCCACAGAACTATCTCCCCAGCCTCATAGCCCTTTAATTGGTTATTATTTTTTTTAATTTTGAGAAACATCTCATTAGGTCATTAAGTTGACTTAGGCTGAATTGAACCTTGTGATCCTCCTGCCTCAGCTTCCCAGAGTGGTTGGATTGCAGTTGTGCAATACCATGCCTGGGGGCTGGGGAGATAGCTCCGAGGCACAAGGGCCTGCTGGGCAAGTGCAAGGTCGTGAGTTCGAACCCTGGTCCCCCCCCCCCCAAAAAAAAAAAAAAAAATACCATGCCTGATTTCTTTCTGTTTCAACTTTGGTTTGCCTCCTGTCTTGACTTCTCTAGTATGTTAGTCAAGTTATTTTAATTTTCTCTCCTAATAAGCAGATCAGTTACAGGATTTTCTCATGCTATGGCTATAGTACACATTATAAAAAATAATATACATTTACTATATAATTTTTAGGAATATGTAAGAAGGAAACTAACACCTATCATTTGAACACCTAGAAAGAACTAGTACATTCCCTATTTATTTGTAAACCTTAAGTCCATAGTAAGTTGAGTCATAGACCACCACTATTTTCTCTTGCTATTTGCAGTGTCATCAAAAAGCATTTTTCTGCTGGGTGTGATTGGTGACACACACCTGTAATGACAGCACTTGTGAGGTTGAGGCTGGATTGCCACAAGTTGTAGGCCAATCTGAACTACATAGCAAGATCCTGTCTCAGAAAAAAAAGAAAAAAAAGCTGGGCGTGGTGGCGCACGCCTGTAATCCCAACACTTGGGAGGCTGAGGCAGGAGGATCAGTGTGAGTTTGAGACCAGCCTGGGCTACCAAAGTGAGCTCAAGGCCAGCCTGAACTGCATAGTGAGAACCTGTCTCAAAAAAGACCCCCCCTCCCCCCCCCCAAAAAAAAAAAGCTTTTTTCTGGGATGCTGGGATGGAATTGGGGCCTCACATGTTAGGCAAGTGCTCACCACTGAGCAGCGTTCTGGCCCCTGGAAAACTATTTAATTTCTGCAGATGGTTTTTTAACATTCAGCTGATGGGAGAGCAATATCATAGTCCTGTTGTCTTTGCTTTGTTTTGTTTTGTTTTTTTGGTTTTTTTGAGACAAGGTCGCACTATGTAATTCAGGCTAGCCTTGAGCTCACGTTGTAGCCCAGGCTGGTCTTGAGCTTGCAGGGATCCTCTTGCCTCAGGCTCCAAGTGCTGCAGTTGCAGGCATACACCACCACGCCTACCCGACCACCCTGTTACAGACATCGCTTCCTGTTATTGTACATCTGTTACACACTTCCTCTACCAACCCTTCTCTGCTACGAGCTTAGATGAGATCGGCCGGGTTCAGGGTGGTATGGCTGTAGAGGCAATGGTGGTTTAGGATCTTGCTTGTGCTCCGTGTTTCTTGGCTGGCAGCTGGTATAGGTGGCCTGGCTCACAGCATTGAGTCACCTTGAATTTCTTTAGGAGTTGATTCCATGGATGGATGGATTTCTGCGTTGGAGGCATTGACCTTGAGCAGTGTGTATGCACAGTCAGGATGAACCATACTTGAGCTGCTTTTGCACCACCTGGGTCCCTGATGAACCTGAGATTCACATGTGTGTTCCATCCTGCATAGAACCCAGCAGTCTTCTAACTGGTCAGGCAGTTTCTTGTTTAACTGGCATTTCAGATAGTGCTAATGGGTTTGGGGCTTTTGTTTTGTCATGAGACAGGACTCACTGTACAGCCTGAGCTGGCCTTTAATTCTCGCAATTCTCCTGCCTCGCTTCTCGAGCACTGTGATTAAAGACGTGCATGTCACATGCATTTGCAACTTTTGTTAACGGTGCATTTCTTCTGAGTTGGCCTTTCATTACCTTTGCTCATTTTTCTTTCTTTCTTTTTTTTTGTCTTTTCAAGACAGGGTCTTGCTATGCAGTTGAGGCTGGCCTTGAGCTCACTTTTGTAGCCCAGGCTGGTCTCAAACTCACATCAATCTTCCTGCCTCAGCCTCCCAAGTGGTGGGATTACAGACATGTGCTACCACACCTGGCTTGCTCATTTTTCTATAAGAGTTAATAATTTTCTTTTCAGTTTATATAAAAATTCTGTTATTATATAAACAATCTTTTGTCAAGGTTCCAACTTTTGCTGGGGTGGCAAATAACTATAAAACATAATTATCGGTCCAGTTTTCTGGGGTCAACTATGTCATGAGATTTTTTTTTCCTGAAAACCAGATTATTATTATTATTATTAATTATTTGTCTATTTTGAGACAGGGTCTTGCTATGCAGTTTAGGCTGGGCTTGAGCTCACTTTTGTAGCTCAGGCTGGTCTCAGACTTGCACTGATCCTCTTGCCTTAGCCTCCCAAGTGCTGGGATTACAGGCTTGTACCACCATGCCAGGCTAAGGCCCGATTATTTGTTGACTGGTCATGAATTTGATTCAGGTTTTGTATAATCTGTTTGATAACTGGGATTGTCTCATCTTGTTTTGTATAGTGTTAGAAATAGCTTTTGCTTTGCAGAAAGTGGAAATGATGTGAAGTGTGGCCCCTGCAGAGGTCCAGGAGGGTCCCAAGGACCATGGCCTGGCCCAGCGTGTTCCAGAGAGGACGTCTGCTCACTTGCTTCAGTCACCACCACATCGTTGTGTTCCTGCTCACTTTCTTCAGGTAGTGCTCCGTGAAAGCTTCCTCCTTGGCCTTGCACTTGGCCTGGGCAGAAGGAAGTGCAGTTACTGTTCCTGTTGGTTGATTTGCTTTGCGTTCTAGTGCTGGGCGTCAGTCCGAGGGCCTCTGCCTGCTGACTACAAGCTCTACCATGGAGTTGCACTCCCAGTTGCCCTCTGTCAGACCTTTTTCCCTTAAATATGTAACATATCTTTTTTTTTTTTTTTTTTTGAGACAGGGTTTCACTATAGTTTATGCTGGCCTTGATCTCACTGTGTAGCCTAGGCTGGCCTTGAACTCCTCCTGCCTCAGCCTCTCAAGAACTGAGATTACAGATGTGTGCCACCACATCTGGCAGCACCCCTGTCTTGACACAAGCCCCAAATGATACCCCTCCATCATGATTATCATACTATCTCCAAATATTCTCACATGTCTCATGGAGAGCAAAGTGGCTTGAAAACCCACATTATTAGAACTGTCAAAGAAATTCAGTAGAACCTAGGTATGGTGGTACATAACTGTAACCCCAGCACTCTGAGAGACTGAGGCAAGAGGGTTGCCAGTTTGAGCCCAGCCTATACAACTTAACAATTTAGCAACCTAGTATGATCCTTTTTTTTTTTTTTTTTTTTAGTGTATTTAGTACAGGGTCTCACTAGACAGATCAGACTCATAGTGATTCTCCTGTTTTCAGCCTCCCAAGCACTGGGATTACAGGCATGTGCCACTGTGCCCAGTCTAAGATCCCATTTCAAAAATAAAAGGGGCTGGGAGTGTAACTGAGGGGTAAGGTCTTGGATTATTAAATGCAAATATCAAATGAAGGCATATAGGCAGGAAGGAAAAGAGACAGACAAAAGGAGAGAGAAAGGAAGAAAGAAAAAGAGCAAGCCAGACAAGTGTGATAGCACATTTTGGCAAACCCAGGAAGACAGAAGCAAGAACATCCCAAATTCAAGCCCAGCCTGGGCAACTTAGAGGTCCTATCTCAAAATGAAAAAGGCATGAGATTGGGCATGGTGGCCTACGCATATAATCCCAGTACTTGGGAAACTGGAAATAGAATTGCTATGAGTCTGATCTATGTAGTGAGACTCTATAGACCTTGTCCTAAATATAAAGGGGAAAAAAGGCTTAAGGGGCCAATGAGATAGCTCAGCAGTCTAAAGCGCCTGTTTAATCAAGTTTATGCATGCCCAGGGACAGAGGTTCAATATCCAGCCACAAAAAAAAGAAGGGGTGGTGCTTAGGATTCAGGTCAAGATGACAACACTGGTTCCACCCTCAGTATTGCATAAAAAAAGAAAATATACTTCCAGAGGCTTGGAGGTGCAGGTCAGCAGTTAACTTAGGACTTGTGTGTTGAGTCCTGACCTAATCCTCAGTGTTGTCAAAGAGAACTATGAAATCACCATGAAGCTGCACATGGTAACACAAAGCTGCTGTCTTTACACTTGGAGAAGTGGCCAACTTGAGCAATCTAGTGATCAAGACCCTGCCTCAAGATACTTTCTTCAAGCCGGGTGTGGTGGCGCACGCCTGTGATCCCAGCACTGGAGAGGCTGAGGCAGGAGGATCAGTGTGAGTTCGAGACCACCCTGGGCTACCAAAGTGAGCTCAAAGCCAGCCTGAACTGCACAGTGAAACCCTGTCTCAAAAAGACAAAAACAAAACAACTTTCTTCAGGTATTCTTGAAACAGGGTTACAGCCATGTGCCACTGTGGCCAGAAGTTTTTTGTTTTTTTTTTTGTCTTTTGGAGACAGGGTCTCGCCATGCAGTTCAAGCTGGCCTTGAGCTCACTTTGTAGCCCAGGCTGGTCTCAAACTCGCACTGATCCTCCTGCCTCAGCCTCCTAAGTGCTGGGATTACAGGCATGTGCAACCACGCCCGGCTTGAAATAGAAATTTTTTTTTTTTTTTTTTTTTTTTTTTTTTTTTTTTTTGTCTTTTTGAGACAGGGTCTCACTGTGCAGTTCAGGCTGGCCTTGAGCTCACTTTTTTAGGCCAGCCTGGTCTCGAACTCACACTGATCCTCCTGCCTCAGTTTCCTGAGTACTGGGATTACAGGCATGCGCCACCACGCCCGGCTTAGAAAAATTTTTTAAAGAGCCAGGGATATTCAATCCCCTTTACTGCAGCAAATTAAATACAATTCAATTAAAATTTTGAAATGTATGTATATATATTTTGGGGTAACACCAAACATGCCTCTGTGCTCCAGGAGTGCTTGGGCACAGATTCACCAGGGCAGAGGTAAGAACTTCTGGCTAGTACTGTGGCTACATCTGTGGAAGAGGAGCTTGGGGACATGGTGTGCATAATTAGGGCATGTGTGCCCTGGCTTGTCAAGCAGCGAATGTATTATTGGCTGTTGTGGGAGCCCTGTAACTAACCCCTGTGGCCCTGCTGGTGTGGGACCCAGCTGGTGAGGACCCTGTGTCTGTTGGCTTCTCTCTTGCAATGTCACATAAACCAGCTGTGTGTGTTGGACAGATCAGACTTAACTGTTACTGAACTGCTTTGCTAGTCTCTGGGCAGAGTCCATTATTAGTCTATTGGAGGTACTATGGAAGATGCCTTTGTTTTTTGTTTTCAGGCAGGAACTGGGAACATAATTCTTTAACTATAGGAGTTGCTAGGTAATTTTTTTTTATAAGAACTTTTGTTTGTTTGTTTATTTATTTTTATGGCCGGCTCAGCCTGCCCTCAGGGCAGGGCTGGCACAGCTTGAACCACAGTCCCTGCAGCCGCCTGCAGGCACTTTAGACCACTGAGCCATCCTGCCAGGCCCCTGCTAGGTAATTTTGGATGCTTGATTTGGGAGATGTCCACTTTGGGGGCAGACATCACCGTGAGGAAAAGACAAGGGACCAAGGAGGAGGCTCCTGGGTAGCTACAGCAGCAGGTGGCCGTGGTGGTTGCTAAGGATACTGGTTCTTTACGGATGGGCCGGTGGCATAAGCCAGCTTGAGGTTAGTCATATCTGTGCTATTTTCTTTGTTCTTCTCCCAGTGGTATTTCCTGTCTCTCTTTTGTAGCTATTCATTGCTCCATGCTTCAAGAAAAACATTTAGCAATGTCAAGGTCAGCATCTCCAAGCAGTGGACCCCGAGTTCCTGGAATACGTCTGCAGAGCTGCCAGGGGAGGTGAGCGGTGCAGTGGGGGTGAGAGGGCCTGTGCCCACCCTGAGTGCTTCTGGAAGTCTTGTCCCTCATTTCCCTACTTAGGACTCTGGAATGTTCTATTGATTTCAAAGCTTTTGTGTTAAGTTGTAGCCAAATAGGTCATTTTCACTGTTTTAAAACCACGCACAGTTTTTGCTAGGCTGTTGTTTTAATTGAGTCTCACACAAACTGTGTGTATTTCTGCCTTTGAGATTTCTGCTTTCTTGTTTTCATCATATTATTACTTTTATGATATTGAAGCGTGACCTCAGGGCCTTTGTACTGAGCTGCATGTCCAGCTCTTTTTTGTTTGTTTGAATTACTTGTTTATTATTTGGTGTATGGTCTCACTATGCAGCTCGGACTCATAGTGATCCTCCTGTCTCAGCCTCCCCAGTGCTGGGATGACATGTGTGATGCCAAGCCCATGGTGTGCCTGGGGTTCTAGGGTTGGCAGGGAATTGAACTAAGGACTTTGTGCTTGCCAGGCAAGGGAGACTGTCAAGCTATCTCCCCAGTCCTCTTTTTTATTTTTGAGACAGATTTTTTTTTTTTAATGAGAACATGTTTATTAGGGGAAAAAAAAGCTCCTGTCTGAGAGAAGGACAGGAGGGAGGGTCCCAAGTGGGTGGTCCCCCAAGATGGGTTCTTACATTGCAGTTCAGGCTGGTTTCAAAATGACTATGTTGGGCCAGGGAGATAGCTCTGTGGCACAAGTGCCTGCCTGGCAAGTGCAAGGTCATGAGTTTAAACCCCGGTGCCGCAAAAAAAAAAAAAAAAAAAATGACTATGTAGTCCAGTCTTGAACCATGGCAGTCCTCCTACCTCAGCCTCCTGAGTGCTGGGATTATAGGCATGTGATAGCATGCCTGGCTAATTTTATTTGGAGACAGGGTGTTGTTAAGTCACTAAATTACCCAGGCTGGGCTCAGATTTGCAGACCTGCTTCACCCTCCAGAGTGCTGGACTTACAAGCCTGCGCCACCAAGTCTACCTGTTTATCTTTTAAGAGCACTTTCATCTTTTATGACCTATGTAAATTTTGCCTTTGTGGAGGAGGCAGCATGCTAGTTTTGCTGTCAGGCTTTTTTCCCTATTTTCTGATTGTTCTCTTAACTCTTGAACACTGTGTATTATATGATTTAGTATTTCAGTATTTAAATATTTCTCTATTTCATTAGTTGATATCTTAATATCAGAGAACACGTATCCTGGTTCCTCCTATTCATTATTGACCAGGTTATGTCTTTGATGCAGCTTGAGACAAGGATACCATCCTTACAATGCCTTTGCTCAATATACAAATTCATCCCATTCAGTCTTTCCCACTTGAATTACATTTTTGTATGAAGTGTAGATATTCTGTTATTACTTTTTTTTTTTTCTTTTTGCAGGACTGGGGATTGAACTCAGGTCCTTGTGCTTGCCAGGCAAGCACTTGCTCTACTGAGCTATCTCCCCAGACCCTGCTTAGGACATTTGGATGTTTTATTTTTCAAAAGTTATTTCTCCTATTTGGGGGCCTGGTAGGATGGCTCACTGGTCTAAAGTGCCTGCTTAGGAAAGCTTAGTCGGCTTCAGGGACCGCGGTTCAATCCCCGGCACCACATGCTGTGCCAGCCCTGCCTTCAGGGCAGGCTGAGCCGGCCATAAAAATAAACAAACAAGCAAACAAAAGTTCTGAAACAAGAAAAAAAAAAAAAGTTATTTCTCCTATTTAGGCCCCTTTAGGGTTGGCAGGGGTTTGAAGGTTGTATGAGTTAGCCTGCAGAGTAACTAAGTTAGCCAGTAGTTATTAGGCAGATGTCTTGCATCAACACTTTCTGTGTTTTTTTTTTTTTTAATTTTTATTTTATTTTTTTCTTGTTTCAGAACTTTTGTTTGTTTGTTTTTAATTATTTATTTTTTTCTTGTTTCAGAACCTTTATTTGTTTATTCACTCATTTTTATGGCCAGCTCAGCCCGCCCCGAGGGCAGGGCTGGTGCAGCATGTGGTGCCGGGGATCGAACTGCGGTCCCTGCAGCTGCCCAAGCTTTCCTAAGCAGGCGCTTTAAACCACTGAGCCATCCTGCCAGGCCCCTTGCATCAACACTTTCCTAGGCACCAAAGATGTGAAAACACAAAAGCTCAAAATAAAAAGCAGAAAGGGGCTGGGGATATAGTGCAGCAGCACAGTGCCTGCCTGGCAAGCCTGAAGTCGCGAGTTTGCTTCCTGGTACAAAACAAAAAAATCCAGAAGAGAGCATGTCCTCCTAGAGCTTCCTTCCTGGAAGAGGTGTTTCCATACTGCTTTTCTAGAATTTAAACTAGAATAAGGACCAGATTGCAGCTGGAGCCTGTGTGACTGTTGACTGACTTGTCAGAGGAGTTCACTGAGTTGCAAAGCCTAGAGGTAGATGTGATCAGCATTTGTCATTGTCGGGAGCTAAGCAGCCAGCTTCTGCTTTAGTGCAGCTAGAGGGGACATGTGTTGCCTGTCACTCATCAGAGTTCTGCTTCTTTCCCCTGAAGCTTTGTAGCACTGAGCGCCAAGTGTGGCCTTCAGGTGTGGCCCAGCCAGTGCCCAGAGCAGGTGGCTTTCATTTAGGCCTTTGTTTCTTAGATACCTGGGGTGGGGTCCCAAGACCACCCCAGGGTCAGTTGCTCAGGAGGAGAGCCACAGGCTCATCGTGCAGTGCTCATCATTGATTTATTACTGCAAAAGGACACTCAGCAAATGGTGTGAAGGCCTGGAAAACCAGGCCCACACTTTCCCAGCCTTTCCCAGGGTGTCTTTAGTTTTTTCAGCTCAAGCTGACAACACCAGAAAAGTGTTGGTACCTGGGAAGCTCGTTAAGGATTTTACTGGGGCTGGTGTGGCTCCATCTGTCGGTCTGTACCAAGAGTCTAGGCTTCCAAAGAGAAGCAAGGCCTCGCTGTACACCACACTGTTGGGCATGAGGCTGAGTCATTGCTACCAGGGAGTGGTGGAAACCACTATGGATCCAGGTTCCCAGGTGCCAGCCTGGGGCCACAGAGCAGGCTGTGCATAGAGGGCAGCTCCCGCCTGGGACTCTTCTGCAGAAATTGTTTATGTCACTAGCCTTTGGCAACTGTGTGCCAACTTTTCTGCTTATGAATTTTTGTTTCTTTACATGCTCACGCTAATTGCTGTTAAAAGAGGTTTTGCCTTTCTCCACTTTCTCTTTTCAGGACTTCAGGTTATATAGTTTGGTCAATGGATGGATTGTGAGTGCTGAGCTACCACCCTGAGGAGCTTTGAGTCAGTCTGCCCATCCTAGGCTGGGGATTAAACCTTGGGTTGCACTGAGCTACCCTTTTCTTTTGAGCCAGGGTCTCACTAAGTCACTCATTGCCCAGGCTGCTCTCCAGCCCTTATGATCTTCTGCCTCAGTTGCTCCAGTGCGGGGTTATAGGTGTGCACCAGATGTAGGGCTGTGTACTAGAACTTTACTGAGCTGTTAGCACAGTTATCCCTGATTGAGACCATGCCATTAAAATACACTTTCTTTTCTGTTATCCTGTTTTCTGAATATTTGTGTCAGTCCTACTTGGTTTTTTTAGTTTTTGGTTTGGTATAGTAGACAGTATATTTTATTTTATTTTATTTTTTTTTTATTGTTTAAATTTAACATGGGTTACATTACATATTTTCATCATCAGATCAGTTTAGATTAATACATATAGGTATATAAGATTGATCAAACAATTAAACATTAACCCTTCTAAATCAACATTATTATCTTTTTTTTTTTTCCCCTTTCTTTTCTTTGGAAGTTGACATATTGCATAATGTCCTCACAATCGTTCTACAGAGTACAGTGTATGGGCATGACCCACCTCCCTATTGATGTTGCTTAGAAAAAAAAAGGAAAAGAATATACTTCTCTTTGGACTAAGAAGAAGCAGGTACATATACAGTCAAATGTTCTGCAATTTCAGTGGGCCACAAGTGAAGCTGGTGATGTTGGAAGCTATTGAATCTAAGCCTCCTAAAGCTCGTCTCACCAATCTAGCTCTGTGCTTCATGCATTGTACTTAAGCATTTTTTTTTT
>PVJA010056349.1:0-10846 GCA_004027025.1 Myocastor coypus
TTTTTTTTTTTTTTTTTTTTTTTTTTTTTTTTTTTTTTTTTTTTTTTTTTTGTCTTTTCTTATAATATTCTAGCTTGGATGGGATTGTAGTTGATTCTTATTTTAATTTGCATTTCCCTGATCATTAGTGATGGTGAGTTTTGTGGGTTCTTTAGTAGGGGGTTTGTGGGGGTTGCATCCATCCCTTTGCACATGGTAAGCAAGTCACCTCCTTCTGATCCAATCCAAAGTCTTTGAGCCTTTTTCATACTTGTTGACTGAAATAATCAGCTTTTATCACTCTGAGTATCTGAGGTAGACAACCTTGAAGAGAAAGGTTTTGTTCTAGAAAGTTCAAAGTCCAAATGGCATTATGTAGGCTCAGGAGAGTCTGACCCTTGGCTCCCAGCATTGGTGGGAACACATGTGTAAGCAGTGATTACTTCTTGAAAAAGGAGCCAAGAGAGTCCAGCATCTCACAGTCCCTTCCCAGGGCTTCCCAGTAGATCCCACTTCCCAGAGGTTCTATCACTTCCCAATGGCATCACCCTTGGGACTAAACTTTTTTTTTTTTTTTTTTAATGAGCAGCATGTTTTTATTGAGGGAAAGAAAGCTCCTGCCTGAGAGGGAAAGGAGGAGGTCCCGAGTGGGTGTCCCCTGGGACTAAACTTTTAATCAGAACTAATACTGGCAGGGGAGTAGGGGATGGATAGACACCATATTTGAACCTTAGTGTTGTCCATGTGTGTGTGTGTGTGTGTTTAATTTATCTATTTGGTTATTTGGTACAGGGTCTGCTGTGCAGCTCCATAGTGATCCTCCTATTTTCAGAATCTGCACTGCTGGAATTACAGGTGTGCACCACCATGCCTGAACTCAGTTACCAGTTCAGTATTCCTGGGAGCAGGGCTGGGACTTGGGCCAGAGCCAAGGCAGTATGTGTTACTGGTCCCTGCACTTCTGTAGCCAACACTTAGTCTGCTGAGCTATCTCACCAGCCCTATATTTTTTGGAGAAGTGTCTGTTCAAATCATTACTTGTTTTTTTACTATTAACTTGTTAATATTTGATATATATATATATATATATATATATATATATATATATATAAAATGGCTATTAATCCTTTTGTCAAATGACTGGTTTGTAAATATTTTTTCCCATTCTGTGTATTCTCTTCATTCTCTTGTTTCCCTTGCTGTGTAGAACTTGTTTAGTTTTTTGTTTTTCTGTCCTGTATTACTTTATTAAGTAACATTTACTTTAGCTTTTCTAATATTAGCAAACTATTGCCATAATTTACCATAAACCCAAAGATTAGTTTTTATTTCATTTTTATTTTTTTTTATTACTTTTAATAACATTGAGACAGTTTCAAAACATGTTCATTTGACAGCCACAGAAATTGATACAATGCATATTGTTGTCTTCATAATAGTTGCTCAGAGTACAAGATGCAGACATGATGACTTTTTTAGAAAGTATTGGTACAAATATGTCTTCTCATGGAACTAAGAGGAAGTAGTTGTATATATAGAGCAATATTCCATAGTAGTAGTGGGTTATCAGCAGAACTGCCAGTGTCGAAGCTGTTGACTTGAGCCTTTTAGAACTCAGCATACTAATCTGGCTTTACTTTTTTTTTTTTTTTTTTGTCTTTTTGAGACAGGGTCTCGCTATGCAGTTCAGGCTGGCCTTGAGCTCACTTTGGTAGCCCAGGCTGGTCTCGAACTCGCACCAATCCTCCTGCCTCAGCCTCCCAAGTGCTGGGATTACAGGCATGCGCCACCACGCCCGGCTAAGCTTTACTTTTTAGACTTTGCAGTTAAACTTTTTGCTGGGTGGTTAAGTCCAACTTAAAGCAAGACCTATAGATGAAACATGTAATTTTCTTATCTGACAAGGTTAGTCAGATTCCCTCAGGATTTACCTTGAAACCCATGTACAGCATTTTGTAGAACTTTTGTCAGTATCAACCGTCTGGATGATTCATGGTCATCACTTGACCAGTTTGCTCTCTATGAAAGCCTGAGAGAATGTTTTCTCTCTAGGTGACTCTCCTAAGACATACTATACATTGTCTATGCCGTTCCTCTGTGGCCCTATACTCCTTGAATAGAAACTTTGGGACACCACTGAGTTATAGGATGTTACAGTACAGGTTTTCTTAGGTCCTGAGTCCTCACTGACATTGAAGCACTAGGACCAAAATATTGGCTATGCTTGTAGCCCTTCTTTTTCTCTAATTTTTGGTCTGCAAACTTAGGTTCTTAACCCTCCAGAGGAGAAACTTAGTGATACTGTTACTGTATTACATAGGTACTTGAGCTTATCATCACTGTCTTCCTAAATACCAAATGCCTTAGACTTAACATGTAACCAGTATTTTCCATCAATCATTGATATTCTTATAGATTGCTATGGAATGGGATTTAAAAACTGTTAGAGAAATTTAGAAATCTAAGCATATACAGAATTGTAGCCTATCAATCCTATAGCATTTTTCCTTGTCTCATTTTCTCATTAATTACCCTTTTTTATTTTCTTTTAAAACAAATATTTACTAGAGAGAGAGTATAGCAATAATTGAAATTATATTAGAAACAACATACATCTAGAAGACCAAAATACAAGCATTTCAAGCATGATTTTAGTTTTACATGTTACTACACAAAAACCTATTGGAGATTCTTAGGGTCATTGTCTAATTCATCCTCTGTACATAGGTGCATGGTTTTTCACCTGCCAAGTTTTCTAGCTTTTCTGCTTGCTATCTCTTCATTGTCTAATCAGGTTCTTGATTTCCATTCGGCTGTGTTATGCCTTTCCCTTTTTATTTTTTGTTTTGTGTTCTTACAGTAGGGAGACTATACAATATTTACACATGTTGTCCTGGCTTATTTCACTTATGAGTATATCTTCAAGATACATCCACTTATGTATGAAGTCTTCTAGTTTATCATTCTTTATAGCTGAATAATATTCCATTATATAAAAATACCACATCTTTTTCAACATCTTCTTCAGATTGTAGGCATTTTGGTTGTTTCCATGATTTGACTATCACAAATTGTTCTGCTATGAAAATAGGTGGACAGATATCACTACAGTGTGATGTTTTCAGTTCTGGGAAAATTTGCAGCAGGAGGATAGCTGGATTGAATGGGATTTCCAGTCCTAATTTTTTAAGGAGTCTCCACACTGATTTCCATAATGATTATACTAGTTTGCATTCCCATCAGGAGTGGAGAAGTGTTCCTTTTTCCCCATAGCCTCTCAAACATTTGTTGTTGGTTGATTTCTTTATAATAGCCATGCTTTCTGGGGTAAGATGGTATCTCAGTGTTGTTTTAATTTGCATTTCACAGATGGCTAGCGATGTGGAGCATTTCTTCATGTATTTATAGGTTTGTCGTATTTCTTTCTCTGAGAAGTGTGTGTTCATCTCAAATGCCCATTTCTGAATTCGGTCTTTGAATTTTGGGATTTTTATGTTTTCTAGTTCTTTATAAATTCTAGATAGAAGAACTTTGTCTGAATAGTTGTGGGTTGTCTTTTCGCTCTGTTGGTATTTCTTGTGATGTGCAAAAACTTCTCAGCCAGAGGAGGTCCCAATTGGATTCTTTCAAGTATTACATGTGCATTTTGATTTTTGTCCATGAACTGTTTGCCTGCCCAGATGTCTTCAAGATTTCCTCCTACTTTCTCTTCCAGGAGATTTAGTGTTTCTCTTTAATATTTAGATCTTTAATCTATTTTGAATTTAGTTTAGTGCATGATGATAGACTTGGTTCTAGTTTTAGTTTTTGACACGTAGAGAGCCAATTTTTTCAGCACCTTTTTTTTTAAATTTTAATATTTTTTCAGGCTTTTACAGAATTCTTTAAAAAATTTTTTAATCATAAAACAAAGTATAATTAAATAATATTCAGAAAATTAATTAAATATTAATTAAAATTAAATTAAATATTTCAAAACAATAGTCCAAAATTCAAATCAAGTCATGATTTCAACTTAGAGGCCAGAATGTTGTGTATCATGTATGAATCTGTAATCATTTCAGAGTACTAACATAGTACTTGAATAGGTGAATATATACAAAGATATCAGGTAAAAAAAAGTTTCCATGGTAGTAAAGAATTACTAAGAATAAAACATAACATAAATACTGGAATTGAAAATATGTGACCAGAACTACTAACATTTTGGGGATAGGCTATCACACAAAGTTCTAGTATATTGTATACATGGACAGTGTCCATGATGCTTACTGGTGGCCAGGTGTTGCTTATGGGACTGAGCTACTTCTATTTCCTTGATACCCACCCTGTAGACCCAGACAGAATCATGACATAGTTTGCAGGAGAAGTCCATTTGTAGAGTATGGTGACATACAAGCCAGGCTTGGTGGCGCACACCTGTAATCCCAGCACTTGGGAGGTTGAGGCAGGAGGATTGGTGTGAGTTCGAGACCAGCCTGGGCTACAGAAGTGAGCTCAAGGCCAGCCTGAATTGCATAGTGAGACCCTGTCTCAAAAAAAAAAAAAAAAAAAAAGAATATGGTGACATATTCTGCTGTTGTATATAAAAGAATAGTTGAAAGACTGCTTTTGTATACCTCTTTTTCTCCTGTGTTTAATTACTTGCTCTATTTTGTGATTTTTTTCCATTCTCCTTCATGGAGTTGTGGTCATTTTGATCTTTCTCTAGAATATCTTTTAGTAAACTATGTAGGGTTGGTTTTGTCATCTTGAAATTCTTTAGTTGTTCTTTGTCTTGCAAGTATTTCACTTCTCCATTGAGCTTTGAAGAGAGTTTTACAGGGTATAGCAGTCTGGTCTGGAATTGTTTCCTTGCAAGACTTAAAGTACTTTGCTCCATGCTCTTCTTGACTTGATGGTTTGTAAAGAGAAATCTGCTGTTTTTCTAATGAGTTTTCCTTTAAATTTGATCTGTTTCTTTTCTTTAGCAGCTTTTAGTATACTGTTCCTGTGCTGAATTTCTGGGATCTTGATAATATTATCTGTCTGGATGTGGTTTTAATTGGGTTGATGTTATTTGGAGTTCTATATGCTTCAGTTACTGAATGTCAAATTGTTCCCCCATATTTGGGAAGTTTTCTGCTATTCTGTCCATATTTTTATGTCATTTGTACAGACTCCTTTCTCATTGATGCCTATTAGTCTTACATTGTTCATCTTTGCATCATCTTGCGGATGTTGAATTATTTTTTCTTGCATTCTAATTGTTATTAAGAGATCTTTTCTTACCTTTTCACTAGCTGTAATGAAATCTTTGAAGTCTGAAAGTCTATTTTCACTTTCATTGAAACACTTTTGCCAGCTTGTGATTGAGGTTTAAGTTCCTGTATAGCACTTTAAATCTGCTTCATACGTGGCCTGGTGGGATGGCTCAGTGGCCTAAAGCGCCTGTTTGGGAAAGCTTGGGCGGCTTCAGGGACCGCGGTTCAATCCCCAGCACCACATGCTGCGCCAGCCCTGCCCTCAGGGTGGGCTGAGCCGGCCATAAAAATGAGTGAATAAACAAACAAAGGTTCTGAAACAATAAATAAATAAATAAATTAAAAATTTTTTAAAAATCTGCTTCATACATTCTATTACTTTCCTATACTGATCATTCAAGGATTCCATCATTTTTCTATTCTCTATCTTTTTAAATCATTGTTTTTGGAAGCACTTAGTAGTTCGTTTATTATAGGTATTATTTCAGAAATGATTTCTGATCTGATTTCCTCTATGTCTTTCTGCAGTTGTTTCTTTACTTCAGATGCTGTTGTTTCTGAGATATCAGGTGTGTGGTTTCCAATTTCTTTATTTATTTTTTTTTTTAATTTTTATTTTGAGCAGAATAGATTTATTGGGGGAAAGAAAGCTCCTGTCCGAGATAGGGACAGGAGGGGGGTCCCGAGTGGGTGTCTATGCTATTGTCTATTTTTTCTATGCTATTGTCTCTCCTGTATTTGTTCTTTGTTCTGGGTGGACTTGGTACCTGACAGCATATTTTGCTCCTTCTCTTTGTCATTTGGTATTGCCCTACCTTCTGACTTTTGGGTTAGAGCTTTGGTAGTGTTCTTACCCTAGCACCAGGTCCAGATCTACCAAGTTCAAAGTCATTCAGCTGGGTGTGTCTTGGGTCTGGCTTCTGAATTACACTTCTTCTTGTTGCAGCCCTTGGAGGCAAACCTGCTGTGCCACTCTGGCAAGATGTTCTATTCCTGGATCAGCTGGGTGGGTCTTGTCTCTAGTCTCTCTGTAGGAAATTCTATAGCAGTTTTCCACACTGCATACACTGGGCCGGCCTGGTTGCTGGGTCAAATGAGTTTCCCGTGGGCCCTGGGAGGTCCACATCACATGCCAGGCCTGGTTACTGGGTCCAGTGAGTTTCTGGCAGGCCCCAAATGGTCTATATCACACCCAGGTCTGGTTGCTGGGTCGAATGAGTTTCTGGCTTGCCCAGGGAGGTCTCACTTACAAGGTGGGCCTGGTTGCTGGATCAGATTCCAGTAGGCTCTGGGAGGTCTCACTCACACTCTGGGCCTGGGCCTGGTTGCATGGTCAGATAAGTTTGCGATGGGCCCAGGATAGTCTGTGGCACACGTTGGGCCTGGTTGCTGGGTCAAATGAGTTTCTGGTGGGCCCAGGGAGGTCTCACTCACATGGCAGGCCTGGGCCTCGTTCCTGGGTCAAATTTGTTAAAGAGGCTATCTTTGTTACAATAAGCATGTTTGGCCCCTTTGTCAAAGATAAGGTGTCTGAGTGTGTTTGTATTTGCTTCTGCATCTTCTAATTTATTCCATTGGTCCTCAAGTCTTTTTTTTTTTTTTCCCCCCAATACCATGCTGATTTTATCACTGTGGGTTTGTAGTATAATTTTAGGTCAGGAATTATAATGCCTTCTGCCTTATCTCTCTGCTTCCAGGATTGCTTTGCTATTCTATGTCTTTTCTGGTTCCAAATAAACTTTAGGAATGACTTCTCCAGGTCTGTCAGGTATGTTGATGGTATTTTGATAGGTATTGTGTTAAATCTGTATAACAATTTAGGAAGTATGGCCATCTTCACAATGTTGGTTCTTTCTATCCAGGAGCAGGGAATTTCTTTCCATTTTCTGAAATCCTCTACAATCTCTTTTTTTTCAAAGTACTGTAGTTTTCATTAAAAAGATCTTTTACTTCTTTAGACTAATTCCTAAGTCTTTCATTTTTTTTGGTGCTATAGTAAGAGGTATTGTTTCTCTTATTTCCCTCAGTGTATTTGTTATCTGTATAGAGGAATGCTATTGACTTTTGTATGTTGACTTTGTATCCTGCAGTGCTACTGAATTTGTATATTAATTCTAGCAGCTTCTTGGTGGAATTTTTTGAGTCTTCCAAATAGACTATCATGTCATCTACAAACACTAATAGTTTAACTTCTTTGTTACCTATTCTTATTCCTTTTATTTTCCTGTTGTCTAATGGCTGTAGCTAAGGACAGCCTTGTCTTGTACCAGATCTGAGAGTAAAAGACTTCAGTTTTTTCCCATTTAGAATTATGTTAGCCGTTGGATTGTCATAGATGGCTTTTATCAGACTGAAGTAAAGGCCATCTATTTGAATTTTCTGTAGGATTTTGAACATGAATGAGTGTTGGACTTTATCAAAAGCCTTTTCTGCATCAGTTGAGATGATCATGTGGTTTTCGGATTTGGCTGATATAGTGTATTATGTTTATAGATTTGTGTATATTAAACCATCCTTGCATCCCTGGGATGAATCCTATCTGGTCATGGTGTATTATCTTCTCAATGATTTGCTGTATTCTATTTGTGAGGGTTTTGTTGAGGATTTTTTGCATCTATGTTCATGAGAGAGATTGGCCGATAGTTCTCTTTTTTGGTTGTATCCTTCTCTGGTTTGGCTTGATTCTTTTTTTTTTTTTTTTTTTTTTGTGGGACCAGGGTTTAAACTCACAACCTTGCACTTGCCAGGCAGGCACGTGTGCCACAGAGCTATCTCCCCAGCCCTCCTTCTCTGGTTTGGGTGTCAATATACTACTTGCTTCCAGGAATGATTTGGGTAAGATTGTTTCTTTTTCAATTTCACTGAAGAGTTTGAGAAGTATTGGGATTATATCTTATGTAAATTTCTTGTAGAATTCAGCAAATCCATCAGGACCTGGACTTTTCTTTGTCACTAGGTTTTTTTTATTACATTTTGTATTTCATTGGCTGTTATTGGGTTAAGCATTCTTATATCCTCTTGACTCAGTTTTAGTAATTTGTACCTTTCTAGGAAACTGTCCATTTCATGTGCATCTTCAATTCTGTGAGGGTCAAGATTCTCAAAGTAACAATGAATGATCATCTGAGTCTCCACTAGTGGAACAAGAAGTCGCTCCCTCATGGTTCTGCGGAGCTGCAGGACAGGGAGGTCGGTCTGGTGGAACAGGAAGTTGCTTCCCTGGGGCTCAGCAGAGCTGGAGTCTGGGGAGTTGGTCTGTTGGTCTGTTGGGCTGCATCTAAGAGGAAATCGTGCCTGTGTAGCTCCGCAGAGCTAGAGGCTAGGGAGGTCTGTTTAGTTTGACGTAATACCAGTTGTCACTTTTTATTTTTGGTGAATGTGTTTTTAGAGTCATCCACAAAATCCCTAGACCAACATCCTGAAGTATTTTTAGTTTTCTTATAGGTCTTAGTAGTTTTCTACTAAAGGTCTTATACTCTGGTTTCTCTTCAGATTGTATAAATCTTTCGCCTTTTACTAAAGGTCTTACCGTTTAAGTCTTTGATCCTTTTTGAGTTTATTTTTGCATTTGTAGGAGTTTCATGTTTTGATATGTGGGTATTGATTCTTTCCAGCATCATTTATACAGAACATACTATCCTTTATAAAATGAAATTTTAATCACTTAAAATGTTTCTAACACTCTTTGATTTTTGTGACTTTTTTCTCATTAGAAGACACTCCAAGCCAGCCCCAGATTATTGTGGTGCCAGTTCCTGTGCCAGTGTTTGTGCCCATACCTCTTCATCTTTATACACAGTATGCCCCAGTTCCCTTTGGAATTCCAGTTCCAGTGAGTGTTCATTTAGAGATTGATGCATTTTCGTTAGTTAAATGTATGTAGTTCTGAAAAGACTTTTCACTAACTGTTAAAATACAGTTGATTCTAGTGTCTGTTATCATATTACCATTATTACTTAATAAGATGTATATAGGGGACTGCTTTTATCCTAATTCTCAGAGATGGTTATGATGCAACTTATTAAAAATGTTTTATTAGTAGTAAGACTACTGAAATAGAAAAAGATAAGGACCTATGTACATTAGAATTTTGGTTTCTAGTAAGGGTGAAGAGAGTTTTGTGATTTATACTTCCACCTTTTGTGTTTTGAAGACAAGGTCTGACTTCGTTGTTCAAGCAGGCCTTAAACTCACTATGTAGCCCAGGCTAAACTCAAACTTATGGCAATCCTTCTGTCTCAGCCTCCGAGTACTGTGATTCCAAGCATGTGCTACCATGCCTGACTGCAGCTTTTTATTAAAGAAAAATTAGTTATTCTAAGATTGAAAAATTTTCACATGCTAAATCCTTAGAGGGAGCACTTGTATGAAAATGGTTGGTAAAAAATGTAAGATTTTGTTTAGTGTCAAAGCACCTTTTGTGTTCTTCTTTTAATAGATCTATTTTTCTATAAATGAACTGTTAAGAGAGTAAAATCATCTGTAATGAGAATATCTAAATGTTTAAATTTTTATACTTCAGTCATCTCACAAATTTTGAAAACAAATCCATGATTTGAGAAGCTCTTAAGTCTATTTTTGGTCTTTCAGATGCCTGTCCCTATGCTTGTTCCATCCTCGATGGATAATGAAGACAAAATCAATGCAAGTGTTGATGACATAAAGGAAAAGCTTCCCGCACATTCATTTGAAGCTGATCTCCTTGAGATGGCAGAAATAATTGCAGAAGATGAAGAGAAGGAGAAGACTCTATCCCAGGGAGGTTGGTACAGTGTTTTGTTGCTATTATTTTGTATTTTGATACAGGATCTTACTGTGGCATCGAATTCATAAAATTGCCCTCTTTGGCCTGCAATTTACACCAGTTCTTCTGCCTCAGCCTCTCAAATGTTGGAATCATAGTCATGCACCACCATTCCTGGCTTTATCTCTGTTCAAAGCCGTAGTCCACATATGTTGATAAACAGAATCTTAACACAGATAACCTTTGGCTCAATATAACTTGTAGATAAATTTGTTAAGTGCACTGATGTGTACTTATTGTACTGGAGGTATGTTTATGTGTGCTATGTGCATTGCCTCATTTAATCTTACAACAGCCCTATGAAAATGATTGTTTGCTTTATATTCTTTATCTGGGTTTATCCTGCTTATGTAATACTAGATTTTTCCTGTTGATATAATCAAAAAGTAATTGAATCAGTATTTGAATCCAGATTTGTCTGACTCTAAAACATATAATATTAATCAGCTTACTAACATGCTTTCCAAAAAGCTTTCTAGCTGCAGTTACTGTCTCACTTTTTAACATAGAAAGAATTAGATAAAACAGTACATATGATTTTTGAAACATCTCAGTGAATTTTTGCAGAAACCTTTTTATTTTTCACTGATGAGCTAAGGAATAACACCTTTCTTTTTTTTGAGACAGGGTCTTGCTATGCAATTCAGGCTGGCCTTGAGCTCACTTTTGTAGCCCAGGCTGGTCTCAAACTCACATAGATCCTCTTGCCTCAGCCTCCCAAGTGCTAGGATTATAGGTGTGTGCCACCATGCCCAGCACACTTTTCTTTTCTTTTCTTTTCTTTTCTTTCTTTTTTTTTTTTTTTTTTTTTTTTTTTTTT
>PVJA010056350.1:0-10842 GCA_004027025.1 Myocastor coypus
GTGTGGAGAGGAGAAGGGGAGGGAGCCGTGTGCCTCCCAGCGACCCAAACAGACTCAGGCAGGGCTGACTTGGTGGAGAGGGCCTGGGAAGTGGAAACTGAGGGACTATGATCCCACATCCAGAGGCATGAAGGGAGATGAATAAAGGATGAGGCAGGCAGGGCATTAACTGGTGCCTTTGGCTGTGACAAGGAAGCAAAGGGTTTTGAACAAGGAAAGGAAGCGTGCCACTCTTTACTGCAATGCTGTAAGGCATGGCTTTGGAGGCAACTTATCTGTTATAGACTTCACATTTTACCACTGATTTTCTGCATGACTTCGGAAAAATACTTGACCTTTCTGTGACTTGTATGGCCTTCATCATATTGCCAATGAACAAAATATTAGAAACTATCTGAAAGTGCTACTAGGAGGATTCCATGAGATTCTAGATGTCAAGTGTTTGGCACAAATGTCAAATGTCTCGTGCTTATAGCTTGCTCTGCTCTGCTCTGCTCTGGTCAGACACAAGCTGGACATTCTGACAAGTTCTAACCCTATATTCTAAAAGGCCCCAAGTACCTGGAGCACATCTGCAAGAGCGAAGACTGGGGTGAAGGGCAAAGGGACTACCACTTGCCTAGGGCAAGAGATGGTGCCTCTTGATGTGCCTGCTAAGTTCCTGGAAGAAGAGCCCATTTAGGACTGGGGCGGGGGTGTCAGAGGGGACTTCTCAGATAGTCACAGCCACACCAGTATCAGGGATCTTAGGACATAGAAACCTGAGAGTAAGGCTCCTTTCTATGAAGACACAGCAAAACGGACACAATGGCCCTCCCTATACCTGCATTTCAGACTTTTGGCCTCTCGCACTGAGAGACAAAGTATTACTTTGTTTTGGGTCATGCAGTTTGTAGTAAGTTCTTACAGCAGCCCAAGACACTCATATCGTGGCCTGGGCTAAGCCTAAAATCTGAATCTATAAAGTACTCAAAGGCCCCAACCCTACCGAGTAGCATCAAGGAGTGCCAGTGGCCAGCCAGTGCCTTGCTGCTGCATGGTAGCAGCACAATTAGTTCTGTCCCTTGTCAGCCCTGTACCGTGCCTGTGAGCAAGGGCTTTGTACTTAACTGCTTTGGAAGGTGAGGTTGTCATGTGAAGCCTACAGATCGACAGTAATTAGATTAAATAAAATGAGTCCAGCTGGCAGCAGAGCAAGCAGCAAAACACACATCAGGTGGGAAGCACTAGAATCCACCTGCCTGAGCAGCACCATCCATTTCTGATTGACTTCAGGCAGGAGTTAGGGGAATTTTGTAATTAAGAAAAGAGAATTCATCAGGGTCATGACTATAACTTACCTTCACCTCCATTTTATCTGACTCAGTGGTTGCTGAGAGATAGCCAACCACGTCAGAAAGGATGAATTGCAATGATTGTGTAGCCAGCCAGTCCCCTTAGGAGTAGAATTCAGTCTGGCCAGGCCTTGCATGGGGTGGGGAGGCTGCATCACCCTGAATCTTCTGCTGGGTGATCATCTTGGTTTACTCAAAGTGAGAAGGAAAGGGGGCATCAAAACAACTTTCTGAACTTTTCGGCCTACTGGCCTTGGACTTCTTGATGTACCCATGAGTCCATGTGCCAGTCCCTAGGGAACATAGAGCTTGCATGGCATATGGACAGCATACATCTGCAGGGCCATATGGATCCTAGGATTTGTGCAGTTGTCTCCTAAAGCTGCTGGGCATCTGGCTTCTAACTTTGCACCAGACCTGCCAGTAGTTCAGGGCTGCTAGCATGTAGACAGATGTCCCAGGATGCTCAGTAAGGAGCAGGGCCTTAGTGTGAAGACAGGGAGATGGCTGCAGCTGCCACTCCTCTGAGAACAAGGCCACCATTTTCTGCCTTCTGTGTGATTGCTCTTGTCTCGATCCTCTAAATATCTTTGTCACGTGGTAAGACCTTGGGGTTCATGACAAGCTGTGAAAGGAGCCTTTGTCTGCTACATGGAGACTTTCATGAATCAAAAGCACTAGTGAGCTTCTCTCTACCACCCAGAAGCAGAGTCATGGAGCTGAATAGGGTACCCAGGGAATGGGATACCCCTGAGAACATGGAGAGCACAGCCAGTGGGTGATGGAGCAGGCAGGGCACCCAAACTTTGGGGTCAGGCTCTAGGATGAACACTGTGGGTAGGTACAGGTGCAGGGCCACTTGCCCTTCCCCCTATATCTCATGGAAAACAGAAAAGCCCTACTTTGGGAGTGTCCAACATCAGACTGCAGTATAAGTTTTCTTCTGGTACACAGCAGTGCACTGGTATGATTCACGTGTACATGATTTCTGTATTCTGGCTCTGTTATTGAGAGATGAGAAATCAAGATCCTTACTCCCCTCCTGGTGGAACTCAGGTCAACTTCTCAGCACACGAGGCTGGTGGCTCATCTAGACTGTGTATCAGTGGCTTGCGGCAGCTGTTCGGGGAACAGCTTGGGCCCACATAGGGAAAGAAAGCCCTGAGGACATTGCAGCAACCAGTGTGCATAGGATGTGTGGACACCCTTGAGGACCCTCCCTCTGTGCTATTTGCTCAGCCTGTCCACTCAGCTTATCTGTCCATAGTTGTGTAGACTCTAGAGTGACAGAACCAACAAAGAGAAACTAGGGTTAGGGGGTTGACTCACTCAAGTATGGATGCTGATAAATCTGAGATTAGTAGGACAGGCAGGCAGGCTTGAGACGTGGGCAAAAGTTGCTGTTGCAATCTTGAGTCTAAAGGCTAGAAACTCAGGTACGGTTTCCCTGTTGTGTAGTTTTGGTATGATTTCTTTCTAACTGGGGGACCTGAATCTTTGATCTCAAAGTCTTCAACTGACTGACTGGGGTCACTCACCTTATGGAAATTTGTCTTCCTTACTCAAACACCACTGACTTAAGTGTCAGTCAAGTAGAAAAATGCATCCCTGGGAAGTATCTAGACCAGAGTTTGGCCAAAGTATTTGACACCATAAAGTAGGCAAACTGGTCAAGAAAATGAACCATCTTGTCCATGATCCCATGTAGTGCAGCCGAGGGAGGCAGCTGTTCGCTTCAGGTCAGGGCAGAAAAAGGCAGCTGCTGTGTAGGCAGGGCTGAGGCAGAGGCTAACTGGGGCGGGGGAGCTCTGAGGCTTGGCAAGAGTTTAGGCCCCAGTGGGAGGAGAAAAAGGAAGCCAGTGCTCCTGCATACAATATACAGGGCCTATCAGAAGTGGCCCCTGCTGAAGTTCTCCGTCAAGTAAGTAAATTATGAGGCTGCTAAAGGTACCACGCTTCTTGCTGGAGGCCAGATCAGCTCATGTGGGATTCTGACAGGGAGAGATTTTTGCCACCACATTGTGTTTGGAGAGTTTTGCTGGCTTGTATTTGAAGGGGCTATAAAGAAGGGTCTGAGCTGCTGGAACCCCTGAGGTACTGGTTGTAACTCAAAGATAGACTGATTTGGGGTCATGGTTTGCCTTGGTCGGTGGTCAGTTGGCCGTGGGCCAAATCTGTACCTCCCAAGACCCTGCAGCAACTGGTCTTGTCATTCATGTCGCACAGCTGTATTTGGCCTGTTTCTTAGCTACTTCTCCTTGTCATTGTGATGCAATACCTGGTACTAATAAGTCCTTGCTAAAATTTTTATTTTTCATTGCTCAGGTTGGCAGTTTATACTACTCACATTCCTTGAGAGGAGGTGGTACTGTGCATAACAGGTTTCAAATATTTTTTCATCCCCTGTCCAGCATCCATCTCTTGATCCCCTTTTGTTCTGTAAAAGATTTATTTCCCTACTTCCTATTATCTGATTTTATTTCTACTGTTGATTTCTCACAAAAGAGAAGCTGTGTAGCATTGTAGCTTACATGTCTGCTTTATTTCACTTGGCGTGATGGACTCAAGGTGCATCCGTTTTCCTACACACGAGTCATGTTTATCCTTCTTTACGGCAGAGCAGTACTCCACTGTATATAAATGCTATGCTTTCTTAAAAGAGGAAAGGTTTTTTCTGGGTGATGTTTTGCAGAGGTTTCAATCCATAGTTGGCTGGCTCCTAGACAGGATGGCTTGGCAGAGGGGCATGGAGGGAGAGAGCTACGCATAGCATGGCAAACAAGAAGCAGAGGGAGTCATGGAAGGAGTAGGGGGAAGATATACCTTGCTAGGGCGCAGCCCTGTGACCCACTCCCAACCAGGCTCCACCCCCTAACCTCACCTTGCTCTGTGAACTCCTCAGTGGACTCACCCATTCATGGGTGTCAGCTCCAAATGACCCTACATATGAATGCATGAGGTTTGTGGGGCCATCTAGATATAAACCACAATAGCCTGACAACCTAGTCTGTGCCCAGATCACAGCCCCCCTGACATGTGCACTATGTGGACCAGTGGCTACACTGGAAAGGACCGAGTGGTGGCTTCTTCCCACAAGGCACCCACACTCGCAGCTGCCCTTCCTCCTTAGTTTATCTCACTTGTAGCCTCTAGTTTCAGCCCAGTTTGTCCTTCCGGATGGAGGAGAGAGCAGCACCTAGCATCTGCATTATTGATCATGGCAGGCCCAGACCAGACAGCCAGGAGAAACAGGCTTATGCAAGTGGTCCCATCTGTTCTCAGCCTCGTCACTCCCCATGGAGGCAGCCCCTTCTTTTGGCTCTCCGCTTATCTTCTGTCCAAAGCTAAGAAGCTTTCTCAGAGGTTTCTGGCTTAGAGTAGCTCTCTGCAGAGCGGCTTCTCACTGTCCTGCTATTGCCTCTTCCAGCCTGCACCTGCCCCTGGGAATGTACATTCTTGCCAGCCCTTCTTCTTGGCCTTTGCCCTAGGACTGGTTTATCTCTGTGGAGTTCTCTGCCCTAGGAAGCAGGGTTGCAGCTTGGCACTATATCCATGCCATGAAGTCAACAGGGAGTGGAGTTTCCCTCATGCCATAAAGAACAGTGAGGAGAGTGATGAAGATCTCTTTCTGGACAGCCTCCCACTCCCACATCTCTGCCATCTGGCAGCAGGGATGACTGTGGCCTGTTCCTCATGGAGGAGAGATGCAGCTCTAGAGAGGGTGCATGGCTTACTTCGGTGGCACAGAAGTGGAGATGGCCCGGGAATCCAGAAACCTGCAATCCTAGCCCTCAGGGTACTGCTAGCTTCCCTCTGCACACAGGCCTCAGCAAGCTGTGTTCTTCCTGTGGGTGCTGAAGAGATGGCCAGCAGGTGACACAGCCTCAGTCCATTAGGGCCAACCCAAGTGGAGAGGCACAGCTGTGTGTGATGGTTTAGACTTAAAATCCCAGGTACTTGAGAGGAAGAGGCAGGAGGATTACAAGTATGAAGCCAGTCTAGGCAACGGACATAACCTTGTCTCAAAATAAAATTATAAGGGCCAGCAAAATAGTTTAGCTAACTAAATGCTTGCTTAGGTAAGTGCAGGGGCCTGAGTTCAATCCCTGGCGCCACATGCTGCACCAGTCCCACCCCCAGGCACACATGGTGATGCATACCTGTAATCCCAGAACTATGGAGACTGAAAACAGGAGGATCACTATGAGTCTGAGGTGCACAGTGAGGCTCTGCCAATAAATAATAAAAAACTAATAAATTATAAATGGTAGCGGATGTAGCTCAGTGGTAGAGTACTTGCCTGGCATGCACAAGGCCCTAGGTTTAACATTCACTTCCAGAACAGCAACAGAACAGTAGGGAAAGCAGTCCCAGGAGTCTTTGCATTGAGAGCTCTCACTCATTCATATTCCATTGTCTTAGTTTCCCTCCAAGGTGCCATTCTCACTAGGCTTCCTGCCTGTACGTCCACTCTTCGTCTTATCCACACAAGGGCCATGGCTCCCATGTGCTCCTCAGAACTCTTCCCAGCATGCTATTGGCCAGCAGTGCCTCCTCACCCTGAGTTTTCTTCTGTGTCTGTTAAAAGGAGTTGACCACATTCCCCATTCCTGTTTACCAAACACCCACAGTTAATGAATGTCCTGGTACTCTGTCCATTGTCACAGGGTAACTGGTGGAAGGGAAGAGTTGCAAATGACAGAGTCTGTCTACCCTCAAGGGCTAGAATCTACCTTGGGGCTGGGGATAGCATGGTCACCCCCTGCTGGGAACCAACCCTGCACCATACAAAACGGCTGGGGGGCAGCTTGGGAACTCATCTAGGGAAAACCTCACTGGAAAGATACTCATGAATTCTACAACTAAAGCCTGGTAGAGTGAATAAGCTTTTCAAAGCTAAGTATATAGAATCTCCAAACCAAGCTAAGCCTTTGGGATCAGGGACTGCTAATTCAAATGCACATTTCCTGGGCTCTTTGCCAGAGATGCTAAATGAGAATCTTTGGTCAAGGGCAAGGGGAAGCCACCTACGTTTTACACAGCTCCACAGGTGGCGAACTCCACAGGTTGTGGATCCAAGAGACCCAGATCACACACTGACGAGGCACTGCAAACTGGCACCGGAAGTCTCGCTCCTGCCTCCCACTGTGGGCCTCTCCCCATTATCTCCCCTCTCCCTGTTATCAGGCTCAGCTTCTACCAAGGCTGAAGAGGTGTATTCTTGAGTCACTTGTTACTAACAGCAGCGCGTTGCAGGCCTGAGTAACATCAGGCACTAGCTAAGGGTGTGCAATACTACACATAGTGAGAAGAGATAACGGGGATACCTCATCTATCCTGTTGCCCTAGTAGCTGTTGGACCAGTGAGACCTAAGAGGCAGCTGCTGGGGACCCTTGAGCAACAGTACCAAGTCTCTCAGCAGGAGGCCTGCACATCTTCTGTCCAGCCTCCACCTGCAGCTGTGGACCCCAAACATAGCACTTATCCAATACTAAGCCGGGAGCTGAAGTCAGTGCAATGAGTGTGTGTCAGACATGACTGTGGCCTTCAGGAAACTCTGAGAACCAAGAAGCCCATCACTGGTTGAGGTGCATGGTAAAGCAGTGCATGCAACACCTTGAGCATGGCAGCAAAGGCTCAGCCAAAGTACAGAGGAGAACCCGAAGACCCCCAGAGGATCAAGAGGGTCAAGAGGATATATGCATGTGCTGGTCTCTGAGGTCCATGACAATGGGAGAGGACCATCTGGCTGGTGTCCAGAGTGGAAGGTGGCCAGGGTGGGGGCAAACATTGTGCCAGAAAGTGGAGAATCACCTGTGAGGCCTACTAAGGATACCTACTTTTGTCTCTAGAATGATAAGAAAGGTCAAGAAACAGGAAAAGATGCTCAACAACACTAGTCCATAGGGAAATGTAAATCAATGCCAAATTTCAATTGCGAATGCCAGTAGCACCCAGGAGATTGGAAATCTAAAAAAATGCTACAGAAATAACAAGTGTTGGCGAGGATGTGGAGAGATCAGAGCCCTTGTGTGTGCTGGTGGGAATGTAACATGGCACATCTACTGTGGAAAACGGTCTGGTGCTTTGTCACAAAGCAAAACAGAGCCATCATATGCTCCGACAATTCCACTCCTTAGGACATACTCAAACAATTGAAAATATTTGTTCACACATGGAATATCCATAGCGCGCAAGACCTGTGCCTCATTGGCCAAGGTCAGGCCTCACTGGCTTTGTTGGCCACCTGAATCCTCTAGTTACTGTTTGGCCTCTCCACCAGCAGTGGCCAAGTTTAGTTGTCAGTAAGGACCTCGAACCCCAGAGCCTGATGGGTGGTCCTCTGGCTACATCAGAGTGCCACTGTGTCCTGCTCCTCATCCCAGCTCAGGGTCGCTTAACACCAGTGCCTGCCATCTTACAGCAGCTTTTTAAGCAAAAACCGCAGGTGTGCTCAGGGAGCCCTGGTTTCATGGCCTCTGCCATCCAAAGTACTGTGGCAGATGACACATCCAAGAGGCTGTGCTTTGCAGCCTTGTCTTTTGCCCATCTCAGGGAGAAAATGAATGCGTTTGACTTCTCTACCAGGAAAAACAGGCCATCCAAGGTACCATGTTCAGCAGAATCCACTTTCAGGCAGGCCACCAGGTGAGGCTCCTAATACTGCATGGGATGCCAGAGCTTATGGACCAGATGGGTTTACTGGAAATATCTAGTACTCTTCAAATAACAACTAGCTCGTGATTCATGCGTGGTTGCCTCACTGTTAAAAAGTCAGGGCATGTTTTATATATGTGTGTGTGTGTGTGTGTGTGTGTGTGTGTGTGTGTGTGTGTCTGTCTGTCTGTCTGTCTGTCTGTCTGTGTGTTTGTTTGTTTTGGTGCCAGGAACTGAACTTAGGAGCTTGTACTTCCTAGGCAGGCACTATGCCACTGAGCTATCTCCCCAGCCCTACATGAGGCATGTTCAGAAAAATGAAACAGGAACAGGAAGATAATAGAAAACATCCAGTGTGCCTTAGGTAAATATTAGTTCATTAAGTTTCTATGGCAAATCATGTATAGTATGTGCCTTTTTATGCATCCTTGAAGCAAAGTACCATTTCTTAGTATAAAAATCAAAACTCATCTAAAGTATGCAGTTCAGGCACTATACAGAAGGGGAAACTGAGGCTTAAATGGATGGGTGGAGTTTTTTAAGGTTCAGTAGTGGGAAGGGAAAGGGAAGACTTAGAATCCAACAGGTGGACTCCAGCCCTTAGTGAGCACACCTTATGCTGGCGGCTGGGTGATGATAGTAGTAACCCAGGGCCTCAGTGCCACAAAGGGAGCTTGAGGTCTCCAAGAAATCCCAAGCCAATCTTATAGAATCAAATAGAACTATTTTTTACTGTGGAGTAAGCCACAAGTGCATTCATCTTTGGGTTTCATCCTCAGTACAAATGGAATCTACTGCTCTGTGCAGGGCTGATGGACCTGCGTATCAGGTTTTCGACCAACATGGATGAACAGTTAGGAAAGAAATGCGACAACAACAAGAGCAAGGACAAACTGTTGCACTCATCTGCTGCTGACCACCTCTATACCATGGAGTCCTGCAGGGAAAGCCTGCACCCTTCAGCAAAAGCTGCATGAACACTCAAGCCAGCTCATGGAGGATAGGTGATGGTGGTACATTGGTTATGGGACCAGGAGCTGCCCCATGTCAGCGAAAGGAGCCAAGAGATTGGATATACTGTGCATGATCTGCCACTTCCCTGGCTTCTGCCCCACTTCTGACTTCCAAAGACTGCCCGATTTGAGTATGGCTCCTGCCAACCCAGAACAACACAAAGAAGGGAGTCCTCAGCATCTGAGCTCCAGCTCACTCAAGTGGCATGAAACAAAGCCAGCAGCACCACTGTCAGGACTCAATAAATAGAGTGCCAGGGCCGGGGAGATAGCTCTGTGGCACAAGTACCTGCCTGGCAAGTGCAAGGTCATGAGTTTGAACCCCAGCCCCGCCAAAAAAAAAAAAAAAAAAAAAAAAAGAGTGCCTACATGAAGGAGCAGCAGAGGCTGGAGATCTAGAAGACTCTGACATCGTGGGACTGGCCCCACAGGCTGTCCAATGGCTTTATACCTCGACACAACACCACTTCCTCTTCACACAGTTTATATTGCCTTCAACCATGGGTCTGGGGCCCCACCGGCCTATGGAAAAGGGATTCAGGAACATTTCTCAGTCAGGGGCCCCATTTACACCTCTGTCTGCTCACTCAGGCTGCTGCCTCACCCCCTTAGTATCGGAGAATGCTTAAAGGAGCTCTGAAAACTGTTCACACATATTTGTCTCAGCTCATCACTATCTGAGGTCTACCATATTCTTTTCCAGGATTTGTCTCTACTCGTTAATGTCTGCCCAGGAAACTCTACAGAATCCACAGGACTTGCCTGATGACACTCAGAGGAGGTGGCCAAAGACCATACAAGGGTCTTGCCCCAATATTTCTGATTGCCTGAGCTTTCTCACAACACAGCAGACTGGAGTTCTAGCAGGAAAAGGGGGAGAAGCCTTGCCTCTATATCTCAGACACATTTCATTTTCTGAGCTCTGGGAAACAAGAAGCATTAAGCACAGAGGCCGTGAGGCACTCAAAAGAGATAGAACTCAGCACTCCTTGACAGGAAGTGCCTGCTCCGGGGGTTCACAGTCCAGGCCACCTAAGTCCTTCACCCTTCCTGCCAGCACTGGTGGCCTCACCTGACCTCAGGCATATGGAGTGCCTCCAAGCTCTGGCCTTGCATGCCTGGAAAGCTCTGCAGACTGTGAGGTCCTACGCCGAGCCCTCAGCCCAGGACTTGGAGGGTAACAGTTAACTTCCTCACTTATCTTCTTTCCAGACTTCAACTCTCCACAGATAACAAAACTCTGCCTTGACACCTTTTCTCCTTAGGAATTGAAACTCGGCCCACGCTCTCAGTAGGGACACCTCTTCCTAATTCTGCCCATCCATCACCAGATTAGCGAACACAGAAATTCCAGGAAATTCCTCTCCCAATCATGGGGCTAGCTGTTCTTGTAATCTTCTAAAAACTTCCATTTAGGAAGAAAAAAATCTGCCAAAATAATACAAACTATGTTGAGCACCGTCCACAATTTGGCCAAATTTGAACATTCCATATACTGTGATAGAGAAGATAAGAGTTGTCAGCAAGATGGATAGCTTAAATCGTGGTGTGGGGCCCTATTACCAAGACCTCACAAGACATCAACAGGTGCTGGGGCAATTAACAAACCACCAACTCTTCTTAGTACAGCATTCTCTTGTATCCAGATAATGTTAATGCCTTACTTTCCACATCAAACAAAGGTTTCTTTTCTTTTTTTAAATTTAACAATGGTTATATTACATATTTTCATCAGCGGATCAGTTTAGATTAGTTTAGAATTGGTGTATAAGATTGATCAAACAATTAAACATTAACACTTTCAATAAACATTAATTTTTTTCTCTTTCTTTTTTTT
>PVJA010056351.1:0-10842 GCA_004027025.1 Myocastor coypus
CAGAAAATACATATTTAAACCCATGCTATGCCATGGGGAAATGTTATTTATTGGAATTAGTAATTTTTTTTTTTTTTTTGTGGGACCAGGGTTCAAACTCACGAACTTGCACTTTGCCAGGCAGGCACTTGTGCCTCGGAGCTATCTCCCCAGCCCCTGCAATTAGTAATTTGAAGTAGCCACCAAAATTATTTTTTGGTTTGGGTTCACCGCAACACGAGGAACTGTACTGTGGGGTCATGGCATTAGAAAGGTTGAGAACCATTCATTGGTCTACCGCTTCCATCAATTTATTTATTTATTTATTTATTTATTTATTTATTATTTTTTTCCTTGTTTCAGAACTTTTTGTTTGATTATTTGTTTTATGGCCAGCTCAGCCTGCCCTGAGGGCAGGGCTGGCGCAGCATGTGGTGCCAGGGATCAAACCACAGTCCTTGCAGCCACCTAAGCTTTCCTAAGTAGGCGCTTTAGACCACTGAGCCATCCTGCCAGGCCCTCCATCAATATATTTACATATTTTTGCTTTTATTTATTTTTTGTACCGGGAATTGACCTCAGGACGTTGTGCTTGTCAGGCAGATATTTATGCTACCAAGCTATGGCCCCAGCTGTATTTACCATTTTATGAAGGAAAAATTGTCACACATAAGGATGCGCTACGTAACTGTGAATTTAATAGGAGACTGTATGTTTGAGGTCTAACCTTTATGCTTTAAATGTTGGCACTATATAATAGTCCTTATGGGGAGCTAGTATGTGCATAACATATCTTAATTCTTTTTTCATGCCCTTCCTTTTCCTTAAAGCTCCTCTCCTTCCATCTCTTGGTTACCTTCCCTTTTGCAAAATACTTATCACCTGTTTCCTATTATCTGTATTTTATCTTGCTTTTTATTTTATTTTTTATTTCTTTTTTTTTGGCTGGCTCAGGCTGCCTTAAGGGTGGATCTGGTAAGGCATGTGGGGCTGAGATCGAACTCCAATCCCCTATGCCTAACTGCATTTGCACGAGCCGGTGTTTAAACAACTGAGCTAAGCCACAGAGCCCCTGGATTTCTTTTTTTTTTTTGTCTCTTTGAGACAGGGCCTCACTATGCAGTTCAGGCTGGCCTTGAGCTCACTTTTGTAGCCCAGGCTGGTCTCGAACTCTCACCAATCCTCCTGCCTCAGCCTCCCGAGTGCTCGGATTACAGGCGTGCGCCACCATGCCTGGCTTGGATTTCTTATATAAGAGAAACCATGCAGTATTTAAACTTATATGTTTCATTTATTTCACTTAACATGGTCTCAAGGTGTATCCATTTTCCTACAAGAGACTCACTGATCCTCATATGGCATAGTATCTTAGTTTTTCCTTGTTGCTGGGACAAATACCCGACACTCAAAATGAAGGAAGGAAAGGTTAATTTAGCTCACAGTTACTGGAGGTTTCAGTCCATATTTTGCTGGCCCAAGGCTGAGTTGAACAGGGCAGAGAGTATCCACTTCATGGGGGTGGAACAGCAACAAAATGGTGACAGAGGCAGTCAGCCAAACACGGCAGCAGAGACAGTTGTAGTCTGTCTCTCTTTATATTCCTATCAGGGTCTCTGCCTTAAGATATCTGTCCTATACCACACCTATAGTCCCAGCCCTACTCAAATCAATAATCCCATCAGTACTAAAACACATAATCCCAGTGACTCATGAGTCAAGTCTCAATCTATAGAAGTCCCGCCCAATGACTACATGAGGCTTTAGGGGGACAACTAGACATAAACCATAACACAGAGTAATACTCCATTGTGTATAAATCCCACATTTTCTTTACCAATTAATCTTTTTTTTTCGATTCATCTTCTTTTTTTAAAAAAACCTTTATTTGTTTATTCACTCATTTTTATGGTCGGCGGCTGAGGGCAGGGCTGGCACAGCATGTGGTGCCGGGGATTGAACCACGGTCCTTGAAGCCGCCCAAGCTTTCCCAAGCAGGCGCTTTAGACCACAGAGCCATCCCTCTGGGCCCCTCAGTTCATCTTCTAATGGACATATAAATCACTTCCTTTCTAGATTTAGCTATTATAAGTTGTGCTGCTATAAACATGGGTATGCATGTAGTGCTTTAATATGCTGTCTAACTCTTTCAAGAAACCTAGAAGGAGAAAAGTTGGGTCACATGGAATTTCTAGTTATAGATTTTTTTTTTGTCTTTTTGAGACAGGGTCTCACTGTGCAGTTCAGGCTGGCCTTGAGCTAACTTTTGTAGCCCAGGCTGGTCTCGAACTCACAGCGATCCTCCTGCCTCAGCCTCCCGAGTGCTGGGATTACAGGCGTGCGCCACCACGCCCAGCTCTAGTTATAGATTTGAGGAATTTCCATAATGATTTCTGTATTGGTTGAACTAGTTTATATTCCCAGCAATATAGAGGGGTTCCTTCCCCCCACTCACATCCTTATCAGTATTTGTTATGACATTTGATTTTTTATGGAGTAAGATGGAATCTCAGTGTTGTTTTGTTTGCCCTTCTTCCCCCCCCCACTTTTTTTTTATCAATTTAGGACAGGGTCTATAGCGTCTCACTATATAAATTGGACTCTGATTCTTCTGTTTTCAGTCTCCCAAGTGTTGGGATTATGGACACATACCACCATGCTCAGTCTCAGTCGCCCTCTCAGAGTGCTCAGGGGCACACCAGGATTGAATCCTGCTGAGCTCGGCCTAAGAAGGTGCTTTAGTCTGTTGGTTGAGCTATCTTGCCTGCCCTCCTTCCTTGGTTGATTCCCTTCTCCTTCCCCTTCCCTTTTCCCTTCCCTTTCTTTTTTTTAAAAAATTTTTATTTTATTTATTTTTTTTCTTGTTTCAGAACCTTTGTTTGTTTATTCACTCATTTTTATGGCCGGCCCTGCCGCAGCATGTGGTGCTGGGGATCAAACCGTGGTCCCTAAAGCCACCCAAGCTTTCCCAAGCTGGTGATTTAGACCACTGAGCCATCCCACTGGGCCCCCCCTTCCCTTTCTTTAGCTAAGCAGTTCTAAACCTGTGGGTTGCGACACAGGTGTCACCTAAAGCCATTCTGAATCATAACTGTAGCAAAATTACAGTTTTTTATAATAATTTTTATTTATTTATTTATTTATTTAAAATTTTTTTTATTATTTTTTCTTGTTTTTTTTATTTATTTATTTATTTAATTTATTTTTTTTTTCTTGTTTCAGAACCTTTGTTCATTCATTCATTTTTATGGGCAGCTCAGCCCGCCCCGAGGGGAGGGCTGGCGCAGCATGTGGGGCTGGGGATCCAACCGTGGTCCCTGAAGGTGCCCAAGCTTTCCCAAGCAGGCGCTTTAGACCACTGAGCCATCCCGCCAGCCCCCTTTTTCTTGTTTTAGAACCTTTGTTTATTCACTCTTTTTTAACTTTTGTTTGTTTGTTTATTTTTATGGCCCCCTCAGCCTGCCCTGAGGGCTGGCGCAGCATGTGGTGCTGGGATCAAACCGCGGTGCCTGAAGCCACCCAAGCTTCCCCAAGCAGGCGCTTTAGACCACTGAGCCATCCCGCCTGGCCTGATAGGCCTTAAATCATAATGTGGCTACTTATACCTGCAATAGGCCTTCACATTCATGCCAAAGGCCACCAGCCACCATACTCACTACCTTGAAGTGCCCAAGACTAAGGGGCTGTGACTGGCCACTGCCAACTCTTCAGTAGCTCAGCCCTCAGTGACCTCCCACCAGTCAAATCAGACAGCCCAGAAGCATGGCAAGCATGGCAAGTGTGGGAAATTGAGGATGTCAAGGTCCCTGGACCTGAGGCCACCTACCTACTGGAACACAGCCTCAGATGTACTGGCTGTGCCTTGTTTGTATGCCACCCTTAGGTTCCACAAGAGCCAGGCCCCACAAACCTGCACCTGCCATATGACTCTCAGCACCTACCTAACCTGAATTTGGCATCCAGCCACTTGAGGTCCATGTGGAACTCCATGGCAGAATGTCTTTGTGGTCCTTGGAATTGAACCCAAGGCCTGGACCCATGCTAAGCTTTTGCTCTACCATTGAGCCACACCTCAGCCCTATAATCTTATATAATATTACCATTATTTCCAAAAGATCTTTCATGCCCACTTGTAGTCAGTTCTTTTTTTGTTTCCCAGCTCTAGTCAAACAGTATTCCCCTTTAAAAAAAAATACATGATTTATTTATCTATTTATTTATTTATTTATTTATTTATTTCTTGTTTCAGAACCTTTGTTTGTTTATTCACTCATTTTTATGGCCAGCTCAGCCTGCCCTGAGGGCAGGGCTGGCTCAGCATGTGGTGCCGGGGATCAAACCGCGGTCCTTGAAGCCACCCAAGCTTTCCCAAGCAGGCGCTTTAGACCACTGAGCCATCCCGCCAGGCCCCAACACATGATTTTTTTGAAAGAGAATAAAAATTAGTAAGAACAAAATAATGCTCCCCCTCCAACAAAACCCAGAAATGATACATATTTTTTGTCTTTATAGATATATATTTTCTGCACATTTCATATAAACTGAATCATAAAGTATATGGGCTTTTTCTTCTGGTTTATTTGATTTAGCATAACCTGATCAAGTTTTATCTTTGTCATATGTATCAATATTGCATTCCTTTTCACTGCTGAGTTAATTTTTTTTTATTCTTTTTGAGACAGGGTTTCACGTTGCAGTTCAGGTTCTCCTTGAACTCATTTTGTAGCCCAGGCTGACCTAGAACTCAGAGTGATCCTTCTGCCTTAGCCTCCTGAGTACTGGGGTTACAAGTGTGTGACAGCCTGCCTCATCATGCTAAGTAATACTCCATTGCATGTAAACAACATATTTTACAAATCCTTACGTGATTTGTATACATTTATATCACTTCTACCTTTTAAATATGTTGGGGCTGGGGAGATAGCTCCCTGGTACAAGTGCCTGCCGGGCAAGTGCAAGGTCATGAGTTCAAACCCTGGTCCCGTCCAAAGAGCAAAAAAAAACTATGTTGCATAATACTGCTTTGAAAAGTTGTGTTCAAATTTTGATTTTTTTGTTTTTGGTGTTTTGCGATAGCATCTTGCCATCCTTTTCACGGTGGCCTTGAGTGTGAAAGGTCCTCCTACCTTAGCTTCCCAAGTCCTAAGACTGTAAGGAAGTTGTGGAATTACTGGCATGAACTACCAACCATGGTTTGTATACAAGTTTTTGTGTGGATGTTGTATGTATGCACACACTTGTGTCTGGTATTGGGGATAGAGGGGAGATTTATTTTTTTTTTTTGGTTTTTGGTGCCAAGGACCAAACCCAAGGCTTCCAGATTGCTAGGCAAGCATTCTACCAGTCAATCAAATCCCCAGCTCTGGTATTGGGGAATGAATCCTCAGCCTTTTTTATTTTTGAGACAGGATCTCACTAAATTGCCCAGACTAGACTCAAATTTAAATTCCTCTTGCTGGGGGCTGGGGAGATAGCTCAGTAGAATAAATTAAGGGTTCTGAGTTCAAACTCCACTTGTGTGGAAAAAAAATTTCTTCCTGTTTTAACCTCCTACAGTGCTAGGATTACAGATATTTCCTCATGCATGGTTTGGACATGTTTTCATTTCTTTGGGTAAAAGCCATCTTATGGTAGCTAGTTGTTTAACTTGCTTTAGAATTGCCAGTCTGTTCCAAAGTAGGTGCATCACTGTGTTGTGTTCTGTTGTATGGATTGTATTGTTTGTATTGTATTGAAACAGAGTCAGTCACTGTATAATCCATGCTGGCCTTGAACTCATTATGTAGCCCAAGGTCACTTTGAATTTGTAGTGATCCTCCTGACTCAGTCTCTCCCCCCCAAACCCAGTGCAACATTTTATATTCTTTTTTTTTCCTTTTTGAGACAGGGTCTCGCTGTGCTGTTCAGGCTGGCTTTGAGCTCACTTTTATAGCCCAGGCTGGTCTCAAACTCACACCAATCCTCCTGCCTCAGCCTCCCCAGTGCTGGGATTACAGGCCTGAGCCACCACGCCTGGCTAACATTTTATATTCTCATTAGTGGTATGTGAAGGTTCCTTTTTCTCTACATCCATGTCAGTGTTTTTCTCCTTTTTTAACTGCCTGGTATTGGGGATTGAACCAAGGTTTGGTGCCTGCTAGGCAAGCTCTCTACAACTGACCTATTCCCTCACCCCTGTTAGTTTTATTTATTTATTTATTTATTTATTGTGGGACCAGGGTTCAAACTCACAACCTTGCACTTTCCCAGCAGGCATTTGTGCCTCGGAGCTATCTCCCCAGCTCCCGAGTTTTATTCCTTATTTTGATACAGATTCTCCCTAAATTGCCAGAGTAGCTTTGAATTGGTGATCTTCCTGGACCAACCTGAGTAGCTGGGATTATAGGATGGATTACAGATGTATACACCCAGTAATTTTATTTTATTTTATTTTATTTTTTTTTGTGGAGGGACCAGGGTTCGAACTCACGACCTTGCACTTGCCCAGCAGGCACTTGTGCCTCGGAGCTATCTCCCCAGCCGCCTTTTTTTTGTCTTTTTGAGACAGGGTCTCGCTGTACAGTTCAGGCTGGCCTTCAGCTCAGTTTTGTAGCCCAGGCTGGTCTCGAACTCTTACCGATCCTCCTGCCTCAGCCTCCCGAGTGCTAGGATTACAGGAGTGCGCCACCACGCCCGGCTACACCCAGTAATTTTAGAATGTTTGGAGATTGAACCCAGGGCCTTGACACAGAAGGAGTAGCCACACCCTCCCCTAAAGTGAGACAGGGTCTTACTAAATTACTGAATTGCCTATGCTACCACAGTTGTTTTTTTTAAGATTTTTTTTAGTTTTTTTTTCTTGTTTCAGCACTTTTATTTGTTTATTTATTTATTTTTATGGCTGGCTCAGCCTACCCTCAGGGCTGGCGCAGCATGTGGTGCCCGGGATCGAACTGCAGTCCCTGCAACTGCCTGCAGGCTCTTTAGACCACTGAGCCATCCTGCCGGGCCCCTATGCTACCACAGTTGGCTCATTTTGGTTTTGGTTTTCATTTCCTTAATGAATTTTTCATGTTCTTGCTAGCTCTTAATATATGCTAGTTCCTTCCTTTATCAACAGAGGATACATTCCAGGACTACTCTAAACTATGGATAGTACCAAATCCTATATGTACATACTATAGTTTTCCTGAATATATAGAACTTAATTTATAAATTAGAAAAAAATTTATAAATTAGACACATTAAGAGATTAATAGCATAATTGAGGCCAGGGAGGTAGCTCCATGGCGCAAGTGCCTGCCTGACAAGTGCAAGGTCATGAATTTGAACCCTGGTCCTGCAAAAAAAAAAAAAAAGATTAATAGCATAATTATAAATAAGGTAATACAGTTCTAACACTAACATAATAAAAGTTATGTCAATATGGTCTTTTCCTGGAATTTTCCTTTTTTTCTCTCTCTTTTTGAGACAGGGTCTCGCTATGCAGTTTAGGCTGGCCTTGAGCTCACTTTTGTAGCCCAGGCTGGTCTTGAATTCACACCAATACTCCTGCCTCAGCCTCCCAAGTGCTGAGATTACTGGCGTGCGCCACCACGCCTGGTTACTATTTAATAATTTTGGACTGGCTGACTTTGAATAATTTATTTAGTATTTTCTATTATTTATTTATTTATTTGTTGTTTGTTTGTTTATTTATTTATTTATTTTTGTGCTACCAGGGTTTGAACTCACAACCTTGCACTTGCCCAGCAGGCACTTGTGCCTCGGAGCTATCTCCCCAGCTCCTATTTAGTTTTTTTAAAAAGAATTATTTTATTTTTATTTTTTTCTTGTTTCAGAACTTTTGTTTATGTTTGTTTATGTATTTTTATGGCTGGCTCAGCCAGTCCTCAGGGCAGCGCTGGCATAGCATGTGGTGCCAAGGATCGAACCACGGTCCCTGCAGCCGCCCAAGCTTTCCTAAGCAGGTGCTTTAGACCGCTGAGCCATCCTGCTGTGCCCCGTAGCTTTTCAGTTGGTCTTGTTTTACTTTGTATAGATAGAAGTTCCTTAGTGACTATTTGCTTTTCTGTCCTCAGCTACCTGTTTATAATATGTAGGTAAATTGCTCGTGGTACTCTGCCAGCCAGGTTCATATGCCCAGGTTCATCTGTTGCTGCTGATGGAATCAAGGGAGGCAGTATATTTTGGTAAAGAAGGAGAAAGGATTTATTGGAGGCTATCTCTGAGAAGATGGTTGGGTCTATTTGCCTTAAATTACCAGCTCACTACTTAGAGGTGGCTTAGAGTCTTTTGTAGTAAAGAGCAGAAGGGAGGTGAAACACAGATGGTGCAGATCTCTTTGCTTGCTTCAGCATTCCCAGCAATCTTCAGCTCATTGACCCCTTTAGGTGGAAAGGAAACTGGATTCTTCACTTCTGGTGCTAGCATCTGAGCATTCTGTTGCTTCATCTGGGCTAAGGAGGAAGTATTGGTTATATGCTCAGCAAGATGACGTTTAGAGAAATTGCTTATCTCTGCAATTTAAAAAATCTGTTAAAAGTCCATTTTGCAGTGCTGCCTACAGTACCAGTCATACACTTACTTCATGTTTTTTTTTGAATTTTTTATTGTATTTATTTATTTTTTTTTCTTGTTTCAGAACCTTTATTTGCTTATTCACTCATTTTTATGGCCGGCTCAGCCCACCCCGAGGGCAGGGCTGGCGCAGCATGTGGTTCCGGGGATCGAATCACGGTCCCTGAAGCGCCCAAGCTTTCCCAAGCCAGCACTCCAGACCACTGAGCCATCCCGCCGGGCCCTACTTCATGTTTTTACATGCATTTGCTTGTGATTTACCCTCAGCTTAGACGAATTAATTTTCTTTGGGGCTCAGCTCAGGGTTCTTTTTCAGGAAAACTTGGTTGGGGTCCAACTTCTTTAGCAGAGACAGGGTCTTGCTACGTAGTTCAGACTGTCCTTGAACTCACTGTGTAGTATTTGTTGGCCTAGAGTTCATGAAGATGCTCCTGCCTCAGCCTCTCATGTATGTGCTACCACACCTGCTCCAACGTCATCTTTTGCATTATTTATTTATTTATTTATTTGTCTTTTTGAGACAGGGTCTCACTATGCAGTTGAGGCAGGCCTTGAGCTCACTTTTGTAGCCCAGGCTTGTCTTGAACTCGCACCAACCCTCCTGCCTCAGCCTCCCGAGTGCTGGGATTATAGGCGTGCACCACCACGTCCGGCTATTTATTTTTTTTAAGATTTTTTTTAAAATTTAATTTAATTTAATTTAATTTTTCTTGTTTCAGAACCTTTATCTGTTTATTCACTCATTTTTATGGCTGCTCAGCCCGCCCTGAGGGCAGGGCTGGCACAGCATGTGGTGCCAGGGATTGAACCGCAGTCCCTGAAGCTGCCCAAGCCTTCCCAAGCTGGCACTCTAGACCACTGAGCCATCCTGCCAGGCCCCTTAAGAATTTTTATTTTTTATTTTATTTTCTTGTTTCAGAACTTTTGTTTGTTTATTTATTTATTTTTATGGCCGGCTCAGCCTGCCCTGAGGGCAGGGCTGGCACAGCATGTGGTGCCGGGGATTAAACCATGGTCCCTGCAGCCACCTAAGCTTTCCTAAGCAGGTGCTTTAGACCACTGAGCCATCCTGCCAGGCCCATCTTTTGCATTTAGATAGCTAGTTGTTCAGTGTCAGTTATTGGAAAGACCGTTTTTTCCTCATTGAATTATCTTGGAACCATTTTATTTTATTTTTTTTATTTTATTTTATTTTTTTTTCTTTCTTTTTTTTGTTTTTCAATTTTTTTATTGTTTAAATTTAACAATGGTTATATTACATATTTTCATCATCAGATCAGTTTAGATTAATACATATAGGTATATAAGATTGATCAAACAATTAAACAGTAACCTTTCTAAATATCTTGCAACCATTTTAAAAAAAGAGAATTATCTTGGAAACTTTATTAAAAATCAGTTGATCATAAATGACATATACATATATATATAGTTTATCTGTATATCTACCTATACGTCACTACCATATTTTTATCGTATCTTTGTAGTACGTGCCAGAGACTGAACTCAGGACCTTGCACTTTCCAAGCACTGCTTATGCCACTGAGCTATCTCTCCAGGCCTTATATTAGGTTATTGCAGTAGTAGAGATTGAACCCAAGGCTTTTTCACTGAATTATTTCTCCAGCCCTTTTTTAATTTTTTATACAATGGTACTATATACAAACTTAATTCATTCTACCATTCTTGGGAAGGTACGTGTGTTCCTGTTAGTGAAGGGAAAGTTGATTGTTATTGAGGGAGAAGGTGGCCATAGTCATGTTCCTCAACTAAAGCACAATTAGCAATTGTTAGCAAAATTTTTCTGAATGCTTTTTTTTGTATTTTCTTTTCCTTTTCTTTCTTTCTCTCTGTGTGTCTGTGTGTCTATCTGTCTGTCTGTCTGTCTCTCTCTCTCAATCTCTATTTGAGGTAGGGTCTCACTGTGCAGTGCAGGCTGATCCCTAAGTCCCTTATGTAGCCCAGGCTGGCCTTGAGCTCACAGAGATCCTTCTGCCTAGGACTCTGTAGTGCTAAGATTACAGGCATTCACCAGCACACCTGGTTGTCAAATGCTTTTTTTAAAAATATTTTTTTTATTTTTTTATTTTATTTTATTTTATTTTATTTTATTTTATTTTATTTTATTTTTTTTTGTGGGACCAGGATTCAAACTCACGACCTTGCACTTGCCCAGCAGGCACTTGTGCCTCGGAGCTATCTCCCCAGCCCCTTTATTTTATTTATTTATTTTTTTCTTGTTTCAGAACCTTTATTTGTTTATTCACTCATTTTTATGGCCAGCTCAGCCCACCCTGAGGGCAGGGC
>PVJA010056352.1:0-10836 GCA_004027025.1 Myocastor coypus
GCAGCAGGAGCCCCCGCCCCGCCCCCGCGCCCGCTCACCCAGGTAAGAGTCCCTCGCGTCCAAGTGCTCCCTGGACATGTTGATGAAGGTGGGGTTCCCATTTGGAGGGTACAGGAAGGCGCCTCCGGACCAGCCGAAGCTTCCCACTGCCCCGAGAACTGGTCCTTCCTGAGAGGAAAGGATTCCAAGGCTGAGCGGGAGGAGCAGGGAGACGCCTAAAGCAGCGAAATACCTGTGCCTGCCTTTGCCCCCACCCAGCACCGCCTCGTGTTCCCTTCCCCCACCTCCTCCTCATCCTAGGAGAACGCCTCCTGAAAAGGGAGGTCACTCACGGGAGTGAACGCAGCGCTGAAGCCCTCCTGGGACATCTCCAGCTCAAAAGAACTGCTGCTCACCAGCTCTGTACCTGAGGGAGGAAAGCGTGCTGCTTGAGAGTTTCTAGGGAGAAAGACCAGCTCTGCCGGGGCTAGAAGGATTCTTACAATTTATTTATTTACTTATTTACTTATGTATGTATGTATGTATGTATTTATTTATTTTTGAGACAGGGTCTCGCTATGCAGTTGGGGTTGGCCTTGTGCTCACTCTTCGGGCTCCCAGGCTGGTCTTGAACTCAGAGATCCTCCCGCCTCAACCTCCCAGGTACTGGGATTACAGGCATGCACCAGCACACCCAGTTCTGGGCCCACACCATGGGGGGCGGGGGGCATCAGACGCTGAGTGCCTTCTCACACCTCCTGGGAATCAACAGTGAGACTTTATAGCATGTAGGGTTGGGGATCGAACTCCGGTCCTTGTGTTTACCCGGTAGGCGCTTATGCCTCTGAGCTATCTCCCTGGCCCCACTCAGGGAAATCTTAAGATTGGAGAGCAAAGGCTACCGCAGAGTTTAGTGCCTCAGAGGAGTCTTTTTTTTTTTTTTTTTTTTTTTGTCTTTTTGAGACAGGGTCTTACTATGCAGTTCAGGCTGGCCTTGAGCTCACTTTTGTAGCCCAGGCTGGTCTCGAACTCACAGCGATCCTCCTGCCCCAGCCTCCCGAGTGCTGGGATTACAGGCGTGCGCCACCACGCCCGGCTCTCAGAGGAGTCTTAATTCGAACAAGAAAATGGCTTGTAGCTGAGGCTTTGGCCTCTGGCTCACCCTCGATGGCGAAGATCTTCTCCTTCAGCTGGTTTTGAATGGCCCTCAGGGCCTCGAAGTTGTCCACTCTGAAAATGTGCGAGAGGCTTGATGCGATCTGGTTTAATTCTTTCATGGAAGCTATCTTCTGAAAAGCTTTTCCAACCTATAGGCAGTGGAGACACACTCAGTGAAACACGGAGGGGAAAAGAGGGGCTCAGCTAGTGCTTCCAGGAAGAGAAATCCTGGGTCCCTGCGCTAAGGCAGAGCTGTCGTCCAAAGGCAGTAGGCGTTGGCACATGCGCTGGGGCGATTTTATCCATAAAGGGGCTGCAGCCGGGAGGTTGAGGCAGGCAGGCAGGCATGCACCCCCAGCTCAGTGCCGCACCCCAATTGCGTAGCGGACGATGCCTGCCGCATCAGCCATAGGGATGACATCCTTATAATCCAGGTAGTCGCCTTCTTTATGTCCGTCGGTGATGACAATCAAGATCTTAGTGGCATCCCTGCGAGCTCCACTTCCCACAGCAAACAGTTCATTTCTGCCAGGAAAGAAGAGGTCCCGAGGTTGATAAAGAAGCTGTCACAGCCTCTGGTACCTTTGCGAAATGAAGGATGGATGCTCGGGGCCCCGGGAGGCCTCAGCCCCCACCCCAGCGCCCCAGCTTGGCAAGGGACCCATTCCAGTATCTGCACTGAAGGCTTAAGGAGGAAGCGGATGCCTGGGGATGGGATGCGGGGGACTCTGGGCTCACAGGACTTTTCTGATGGCCGTGGCTGTGCGAGTGTAACCTCTTAGCTGGTGCACGGAGTTCAGCAAGCTTAGGGGGTTTGAGCTGGAGACAAAGTCGTTGAAAGTGAAGTGTGTCCGGAACTGGTCTGAGAACTGCATCAGGGCGACCTGGGAGAGATCACCCGGGCCAGGGGCGGAGGTTACCTCGCTGGAGTCCCCAGCGCTCCCACAGCAAGCGTCCCCCACCCTGCAAACCCCGGTGGGCGTGACTCCCTCCCCTCCAGGTGCACCTGGGTGCTGGGCCTCTGGAACTGGCTTATCACAGACTTCACAAAGTTTATCATCTTGACAAAATCCCCAGGCAAGATGCTGCCAGAACCATCAACCAGGAACACGATGTCCTGCTCCTGCCGTGGGCACTCTAGGAAAAGGAGTGAGCCTGGTCCTTCAAGGGACACTCCCAAGAGCCCAGGACCTCCTGTCCACAAGGACTCGCACACGTCCCCACCTCTATCCCCTCCTTGTTAGGACTTCTCTGAACGCCTGCCTCAAAACAGGGCCCTGAGTCTCTGGAAGATGCACAGAGAGGCTGCTGTGACTGAGCCGTTCCTACCCGCTCAGCCAATTGGGTTGATTAATTAAGAAGAAAAAAAAAAAAAAAGTGAATCTCACTGCCATCTAGATAAGCCGAGAGCCCCTCTTTCTCCCTGAGCCAACTGAGACAACTCCCCTCCGCCTGAGCTCCCCCTCAGCATCCCGCAAGGAAAGGACCTGGAGCCTGCCCTGGCTGTGTCCTCCTGGGTCGAAGCCGAACTGAACTTTTCCGTGATTTTAATCTCAACACTGACAGCAGCCGAACACGGCCCATGTTCTGGTGGTGGCTGGAATGTGGGCCCCAATCCACGCGAGAGCAAAAGCGGAACTTGTCCTCAGAAGGGGAAGTCCTGCCTGCTCCTTGGGAGGAGGCTCCCGTCCAGCCCCGCTGCCGCCGCCGGCCTCTCCTTTCTGCAATGGAGGCCTTCTACAAGCCAGACAGACTGGTTCCCCGGGGTTCTGACTGACGGCCCCTGTGGTGGAGCCCAGGCCCAGTGGGGCTCGGGAAAGGCTTTCTAGCAGTGACCAAAAGTCAGCTTCCCCCAGGTGAATCAGAAGCCAGTTTGGGTCTAAAAAGCTCAGTCTCTCTCTTTGTCGCCCCACCCCATGAGAACCAGAGAAGACCAGCCCTGTGTCTCCGTCTGCATGACAACAGGTGCCTGAATACACAGAGACAGACAGACAGAGACAGAGAGATACATAGACGTAATGTACTGTGATGCAGAAATGCAGTGCATGTTTAATTTTTTCAAATTTTGCTGCTGTCCACCTCCCTCAAAACCCTCCCCTCTTCTGGCACATGCACCCCCTCACGCTTGCCACTTTCTGAGGCAGCTCTGGAGTCCTCTGTCACGGCTGCCCTCATACCCTGAATCAGCTCAAAACGTTTGTCTTCTGGGGTCATTTCCACTCTGGAGGAAGCGGGGAGCTAGTTTATGCCCTGGTGCCTGGGAGTGAGGTGATGGGACCCAGCGCCATGGTTTTACGTGGCAGAAATTGATGTCAACACTTTGAATCCATTCAGGGCAACTAGGGAGGCACAACCAGACAGAAGCGAGAACTTGAAGAACTAGCAGGACGAAGGGCTGAGCATGCTCAGGTAGAGGGGGGTCAAGCTGGAGGGTGTCAGTGGCATGGCCTCTTACTGAAGTAATTTTTAATTTTAAACATGCACTATGTCTTTTGATCAGCCTTCATATACACACGTATATAACACACACACACACATCCACACACATATATACACATCCACATGCATGCATAGGCATCCACACCTATATACACACACATATACATCCATGCACATATACACGCAAATACATATACACGCACATATATACACATGTGTGTGCACATGTGCACACATATATATGCATACATAATACAGCCACATGTGCATGTATGTACATTCACACCCACATTCACACCTACATAGACACACACATACATATACGAGTGCATACACACATCCACATGCACACACATGTATGCACACACTGCCCAGACTGCATCCTCACCAACATCTCCCCTACTGCCACACAAGCCAAGTACTCAGGCACAGTGCAGGACAGGGACTCAGTAACAGCAGCTCACCCTGGGGAGCCTGCACCTCATGCCAGGCACTGGAATATGGATCATCTCATGCTACTTTCAGTAGTGGTCATACTATTGGCCCCATTTGACAGATGAAGAAACTGAGGCCAAGAGGCAAAACAGGGGAACGCTGAACGGGCAGTGTGTCAACACAGGCAGTGACACTCCATCATCCAGGAACTGTTTTTTTCAGGCCCTCTTCCTTTCTCATCTGTTCCCGTAAAAGTCTCCGACCTCCTCATACCCCCAGTTGAATAGGTGGACTCCTCAAAGGAGCGGCCCAACACTCACCCCGCAGGGTGTCTGGAAGCCTTTTGCTCTCCTGGGCAGGAGGGACCAGCAGGAAACACAAACCCATCAAGTACATGTTCTGTTTGCATGCCTGGTGCACAGTAGGGCCGCAGGCCTGGGGACACAAGAGGCCAGTGGAAGAGGCTGCCCTGCTCCCGCCCCGCCCCCACATCCAGCACTCACATCCTCCACCAGACCCCGGCCCCGGCAGTCTGGGGTCCCCTCCTGCTCTGAACCTCCATCTTGAGATCCAGGCTGACTCACCAGCAGCCGGGAGGGGTTGGTGGCAGCGGCCAGCGACAGGCCCAGGGACATGTTCACCGCCTCTGGGGGCACTGAGGAGACAGACATTTGCATGATGAGTATGAGGGACAGACAGACTGGGCACAGACTGGGCAGAGATCCCAGCCACCCCCCAAGGGACAAGGAGCCCTGACAGGGGAAGGAGCCTTGCGGGTTGTAAGGGAGCCGAGAGAGTGCAGGGTGTGACCGGCAGGGCTCCCGAGAGCCTCTCTGAGGGGGGGGGGGGTTCTGCAGACAGAGCTGAGGCTGCCGTGGAAGCCCTGGGTCAGGCCCAGTGGGGCAGCGCCTCACCATGCAGGGAGACAGGCTCACACCGGCCTGTGCCGTAGTCACACTGATAGAGGACACCGGTCTGGTTGGCAGCTGTGATCTCCATGGGAGCTCCGACTATCACCCTAGGGGAGAGAGAGGACAGTGCAGCAAAGAGTGTGAGCCCTACAGCCCCACCACCACCCTAGCAGGGCACTCTCCCAACTCAACTTCCTGCCTGTAAAACGGAGATTAGCAGCAATCTAAATTCTGCAAGGGTCACATTGCTATCTGTTGTATTCTTAGGTGTATGCCCAGCTCCGGAGGCACATAGTAGGTGTTCAGTAAATACTCATGGAAAGCTGATTCCTCCTCAGGCTGGGAAAGGTGCCCACTTAGAAAGGACCCAGTGACTATCAGCCATAATTCCTGTGACCTAAGACAGGGCACACTCTCAGCCTAAATATTCATCACTTGGGGAAAGTTGCCACAGGCAACAGAAGGCAAACGTGCCCGTCATGCCACAGGGAAGGGGGCTGGGAAGGCACAGGGCTCCATGTGCCCAGAGCCCGTCCTTACCAGGAGCTGCCATACTGGACCACACTGTGTCCAAACCCGGGCCTGTCCACATGGAAGATTTTCATCTGCTGTGTGTCCAAGTTGAAGCCGAGAGAAGCAGCGAAGGCTGGGGAAAGGAGAGGGCGCCTTGGGAAGGGCCTCCCTGCTGCCCGGCCAGCCTGTGTCCTCGGCTACCTGCTGGCTGATCTCCACTTTCAGTCTGACGCCCTGGGGCCCCCTGACTTCCGGGGCTCCCTGGCCCCTGCGACCTCTCCCCTTCACCCTTCACAGACACCCTTCATGCAATGCTCCCCCAACAAGTTCCAACTGTCCATTGCCTCAGAGGGACGGTCACCTCCAGAGCCCAAGGTGGCCCTTCTCCACCTTTACCCTGGAGAGCCCATGGAGGAGAGGTTGGGAAGATTTGGGGGCCACTCAAGCACCCTGGAAAAAGCACAGAAATTATTTGTCCCGCTTAGCCATCCTTAGAGAGTCAATGCATCCCTTGAATTCCCCTGAAACCTAGATATCCTCTTCCTCCGCAGAGCCTATGTAGCAGCCCCCCCCCCCAAAGGCCAAGCCTCTTTCTCAGCACCCAGACTCTGGGCTTACCCATGAACAAGACAAGGGCTGTGTAGGTCCTGCCCATGGCTGGAAGGCTCAACGCACAGCTCTGGGTCCCGGGGGCTGCTGCAGGACAGGTGGGCCACGGTATCGGGGAGGGAGTGGTCCGCATGACTAAGAAGAGGAGGCTGGAGAATCGGATCCCACCCAGCAGCACGGAGCACCGGGCAGCCCCCACGCCCGGTCTAGAGTTTTCTCAGAGATGGCCTGGCCTTCTTCTCTGTGCCTGTGGGGATGGGAATACCCCACCCCACCCCAGGAATCTCTGTTTCCTCTGGTACTGGCCAAAGGCTCCCCTGACCTGCAAAATTTCAGTCAACCTGGAGAGGGGAGAGCTGCAAAACCCGGGCCCTCAGGACCCTGGCGGAAGCCCTGGTCTTTTCTTTTTTTAAAATTTTTAATGATATTAGTTCCACAGAAAACCAGGTCTCATTTGGGTATATCTGCACATGCTTACCATATAGCCAGGTTAGTTCTACCACCCGGGTCCCGTTTCCCCGGCTCCACCTACCCACACCCCTTCCTTTTCTCCAGAGTGTCACTGCCACAGAAATCACTTCAGCTAAGTGTTTCTGGCTACTTAGGTATCCACTTAGTTTGGTGGAAAGGAATAAGGACTTTTTCAAGCCATCTCTGAGGAGACGGAGGGGCGCATTGGTCTCAAATCTGCTGGGGCACCAGCGTACAGGGCCTTTCCTATCAAGGAGCAGAGGTGAGGGCTGAGTCAGGGGCAGCCCGGTCCGAGTACAGAGGCTTCCTGTACTGCCCTGGGCTGTCTGCCACTGGCTTCCCACTTCCTGTGCACAGGGCCCTGCGGGCTCCTGGCGTGGCATCTGTACGTTTTGTCCCCTCAGCTGGGCTGAGGACTGAGGCCGTGTTGCCTGGGCACACAGCACAAAACTGGAAATGTTGCTTGGCTGTAAAGGGAGAATCTGTTTGTGTCCCAAAGAACGAAGTCTAACTTCTGAGGATCCATCTTTTCCTGCTGGCTACTCAAGCAGAGCTGTCTGGCCCCCGGGAGAAGCACAGAGCTGATATTCATTCACGCATTCATTCATTCATTCATTCATTCATTCATTGGTTCACTCACTCAACCAGTTACTCATGTTATATCCCACAAGCCTTGTTTGAAGCTGACTACACAAGTCCTTTCCTAGTGCTGAAGACACTGCGGACACAAGCTGCTCTGAGAATGGAAGGGCGGAGGCCCCCGGACGTCTTACCTGGGCTGAGAGGTGTGGATTTCTCTGAGGGCTTCCCGGAGGAGGCCACACAGCAACTGAAGATGGTCAAGTCCAGAAGAGCACTTCGTGGCCGGGGCAGGGTCCACCAGCTGTGGCAGAGGATGAGTTGGAGTGAGCACAGGGCTGAGGAAATCAGCAATGAGAATCGGGGGTGTGGGAGGTGAGAGGTGATGGAGATGTGGTCAGATCTGGGGGAGGCGGTAGAGAGGAAGCCGCCCCGGGCTCTGAAAGTCCCCTGCAGATAGTGGAAGAGGGCATTAAGGGGAAGCTGTGAGAGCCCAGCTCTCCAGATTCACCTTTGAGGAAGTCACACAGAATTACATGGAGACAGATCCACCCACAAGGCTTGTGGGAGGCTAGAGAGCGGGGCGGGCAACACTGGAGGCTGACTTGATGGCCACAAGGGACGGTGGTGACTGGCGCGGGCTGGACAGAGCCGGAGGGAAGGGGCAGGGCGACACCATGGTCGGCTGCAAAATGAGAGCGGTGATAATAGCAATACCTAGAGGAAGACCCGGCAGGCACGAGGTCCTGAGTTCGAAATCCAGTACCACAAGAGTGTAGGAGAGAGAAGCCAGCTCACTCAGTCATCCTCTCGATCGGCCTCTCCCAGCAGAGGCCCCAGGAGGCCCAAAGGGCGAAGTGAGGACCCCGGTGGGGGGAAAGCTGCCTGCTCCCGGCTGCCACGACCCTGCAGCTGCGAGGATGAATCGGAATTCAGAAACTTCATTGTTTGACTTGAAGACCAGAAAATCAAGACACTACAAGATTGAAGACAGGGGTGATTTAATAAACACCCCTAGCAGCGACTGGCCCAAGTTCTTTGAAGAGTATCCCGGAGGCGGCTGTTCTTTCTGTAACCTGACCCGTGTTTCAAGAAACAGAGTGTAATGAACGGGGCCCAGGGGCTGGAAATCCCAGAAAGCTGGGACTCCAGGTGACGGTCGGCAGCGTCACCTGTGGGCTCTCGGTTTGTGGCTTTCTCCCTTGCTTGGAATGCTAATGGTTGACCCTTGAGTGAACCCTATGATAGGCAAGGGATGGAGGTTGGTGGAGAGTGTGGTAACATTCGTGACTGAGCACATGGTCCTCCTTTGCTGAAGTGATTGTTCACGAGACCACGCTGACTACTCTCAATAAAGCTGATTTGCTTCAGGAGTTCTTGGCTCATGGAGGAACGAATCTCAGTGAGTCCTCTGAGGTACCTTCATCAGGTCTTCTCATTGTTCCTTTCGGGAACAACTCATACATTACAACTCTTTCAAGATACTGGATGGATGAGAAGCAATCAACTGGCTTCTTGGTTTAGCTGTGAGGCTTGCGTAGGGACATATCATGCTGAAAATTATTACAAGGACTGAAACCTGGATATTGCAAAACATATCAGCAATATACGTAAGAAGGCAGAGAGAGCCATTGTCAATTTGGAGATAAATAATCCCAGTCTTAAGGCGGGCTCAGTGGCTTTGCCTGAGTGCCCTCAGACGTAGCACCATGGTGATTCATGTTGGTGCAGGAGAGCCTAACACAGGATGTGGTGCTGGCCACTAGAGCAACTCTGACCAGACAGAACTGGCCTGTTGCTTTAGACAAACACACTGGTGTTGACACAGGAGACACAGTTCTTAAGGAAGCTGCTGAAATTCTGCGACTGCTACATATGGAGGAGCTCAGAGAGGCAACAATGAGTGAAGCCATAGTAGCTGTTCAAGGGCCTGCCAAGTAGCTCAGCAGATTAAAGCGCCTATAAGCAGTTGCAGGGGCCAGGGGTTCCATCCCCCAGCCTGCCATGCTGGCCCTGCCCCCAGGACGTGCAGAGATGGCCATTGAGACTGGGATGATGGGGTGTGCCTGTACTCCCAGCTCTTGGAAGGCTGTAACCAGACTGATCACCATCCAATCTAGTAGTGAGACCCTGAACACCCTGTAAACCCTTCCCTAAAATACAGAAGAAAAAAAGAAAAGGAAATAACATAGGAGCCATTCGGGTAGTTACAGATCCCAGATGGACACAGTCAGAGGTGGGCGCTTCGGATGTCACCCTTCTGCCTGCTTACTTTTTTCTTCAGAAAAATAGAAGAAAATGAGGGTGGGAAAAGCTAAGTGTATGTGAGTCTCTTATCAGTATTGTCAGCACTGTGCTGTGACAGCCGGTGGCAGGCAGGAAGGGCCCCTGAGACTCTTGAGCCCAGAAGCACCAGGGCGTGTGGATCTGGGTGTCAAAAGAAAAATGCAGGGCAGGGATGTGTTTTGGACCCATCAGCAGAACTTGGGGGGACTCAGGTGAGACTGTCAAGAGGCAGGAGAAACATGGAGCCAGGATTGTTTCCAGGGAAGCTGTAACGTAGGCAGCCAAGCAGGAGCCCAGGAAGAAGCAATGGGGGTCCTCAGGGCTGAGGTGCAGCTCGTGGGCACCAAGCTTGCCCGGCGGGCCTGGCACCCTAGTTTTGACCTCTAGCACCTCAAGGAGAGACTCGAGGAGGGAAGGAGTTATCCTTAAGGGGGAGAAGGACACACAGAAGGAAGAGGCCATTGTGGCAGGCAGCTATAGCAGAGTCCCCACGCTGTCACACGCTGCCAGACGGCAAGTGCACGAAGAAATGAGGAAGCCCCAACTCTGGCGGCAGAGGCTGTCAGTGACCCTGGCAAGCCAGGCTGGCATGGGCTGAGGGTTAGGAGTGGCAGGGGAGCTGCAGAGACTTCAAACGCACCACAGCTGGAAGAAAGCCCTGGACCCAGTATGGAGAGCCAAAGAAAGCCGAGACACATTGCGTGAGAGAAATTCTGACAGAAAAATGCACTGAAGGGAAAGGGTGAATAACACAGATTCCGGACATATTGAAAGTTACGTAAGCAAAAGAAGGCCAGGAACCCAAGGCTGACATCGCAGACAGAGCGAATGCCAGGTGTTCCTGGGATCCTGGTCGCTGCAAAACTGGGCTGGCCGGAGGTGACTGAGTTTTTGAGAAATTACTAGGAGGAATCTTGGGCCCTCACTAAAATAGTTTCCTGTTATCTGCTCCAGAAATCAAGGTGGCTCTTGTCATTTTCTACTGGGCAAAGCTGGCGCAGCATGTGGTGCCGGGGATCGAACCGCGGTCCCTGCAGCCGCCTAAGCTTTCCTAAGCAGGCGCTGTAGACCACTGAGCCATCCGGCCGGGCCCCTGCAGTTTTAATCTTGACTAAATGTTCTATTTTGAACACACATATTATCAATTTTATGCCCAATTCTTTTGATATAGGAACTCAGTATTTGGCACAAATAATCTATGTTGTGGAAACATACAATGTGCAAGCGAGCTCTTTTGTGTATTTATAACTCAACAAATCCCACAAATAGTTGGAAATCTTTTTATGTTCCAAACTGTAATGAAATTGTGTTACTATCATTGCTTAATAAATATTAAACATAAGCCAGGCGTGGTGGCTCACGCCTGTAATCCCAGCACTCGGGAGGCTGAGGCAGGAGGATCGGTGCAAGTTCGAGACCAGCCTGGGCTACAAAAGTGAGCTCAAGGCCAGCCTGA
>PVJA010056353.1:0-10822 GCA_004027025.1 Myocastor coypus
GAAAAACTGTTGTTTTCCCCACTCACCTAAATCACTTGGTGTATTCCTTTGGTTTGTCAGCATAGAGGCAGCCACATAGATACATTTGAGGTATAATTATTACCTAAAAGTTAGCAACTCTCAGCCAGGCATGGTGGTGCACATCTGCAATCCTGGCTGTTTAGGAGGCTGAAGATGAAGGTCTGCTGTTTGAAGGTCAGCCTGGATAACCTGACCTTATCTTTCCTCAAAAAGAGCAGTGCTACTGTGCCTGCTTAGCATAGATTCAATATCTAATACCACAAGAAATCAATTAACAGAAGTCCGTTGCAATGTTAATTATCCATCCAAGGAATACACTAGCACATGGAAGAAAATGCTAGCACAGGAAAATACTAGCACTACAACTGTGCTTAGACACTACCTCTTCCAGTCAGGCACTTAGAGCTTCCGGTTCCACATGTACAACTTCCGGTCCTGCACTTACAGTTTCCGGTTCTTCATGTACAACCTCCGGTCCTGCACTTAAGAGCGGTGGGATATTGAATCAGTTACCTCCATACTCACAACTACCTCCTTCACAAAGGGTCACAGGTTATACCGTGCAGATTGTGGAGCATGCACACCCCGAGTCCAAAATGGTCAGCCAGCAGGTGGTAGCTGATTCACGTAGGGAGTTCTCAAAATTGGTAAAGACCTTTCTGTCAGAAGAGTTACTGATTTAGGATTTTCAACATGTACTCAGAGACACAGTTTCACTACCATTTTTAGGCAGCCATCTTTTAAAAATTATTCTGATATTAATCAAAACACATTCACATGCTATAACATTCAATAAAATTGAAGTTGTTACCACTATATCAGCATATGTATGCTTGGTTTTTCTTTGAGTAGTGTCAAAGGACAATTCAATATTATTTGGCAAATTCACGGTTCCAAAAGTGGAAAGGAAAGTGTCGAGAATATCGCTAGTCTACACAGGGTCAGTTATCATTTTCTTTGCAATTACAAAAGCCTTCAAAATTAGGGAGACTTTGAGACCCTGTCTCAAAAAGACAAAAAAAAAAAAAAAAAAAAAAAAAAAAGTCAGGCATGGTGCATGCCTATAATCCCAGCACTGGGGAGGCTGAGGCAGGAGGATCAGTATGGGTTCAATACCAGCATGGGCTACAAAAGGGAGCTCAAGACCAGCTTGAACTGCATAGCGAGACCCTGTCTCAAAAAGACAAAAAAAAAAAAAGAAAAATTAGGGAGACTTAAACTTTTTGTTAATTATTGTATCTGATTCCTTACTTTAGATTTCAAAGGTAACTAATATTATCAATAGAAAAAATGTGTTTATATAATTGATTTTTAGTTTTTCATTTATAATAAAAATTATTATGTATCATGTACCATACATTGCACTGTTAAGAGCTTATTTTGATCAGAAATATATTTTAGCTTGAGTTCAATCCCCAGTTCCATTATATATATTCTTTTAATTTTTTATAAATTAATAGAAAATATTTAAACCTCTAATCATTTTTATTTTTTATTTTTTTATTTATTATTTTTATTCTTGTTTCAGAACCTTTGTTTGTTTATTCACTCATTTTCATGGCCGGCTCAGCCCACCCCGAGGTCAGGGCTGGCGCAGCATGTGGTGCCAGGGATCAAACCGCAGTCCCTGAAGCCGCCCAAGCTTCCCCAAGCAGGCGCTTTAGACCACTGAGCCATCCCACTGGGCCCCCCTCTAATCATTTTTAAACAACCACCTATGTTTACTCAAAAAAGCTTTGGTTAAAAAAAAATTATTTGTTTGTTTATTTATTTATTTATTTATTTATTTATTTGGTACAGGGTTTCACTACGAAACTCAGACCTATGATGATCCTCCTGTCTCAGCCTCCCCAGCACTGAGATTACAGGTGTGCACCTCCATGCCTGGTTTGGGGGCCTGCATGATGCAACTGGGGTTACAGGGGCAGCACAGCTTGTGGTACCAGGGATCAAATCCGGGTCCTTGTGCTTGCCAGGCAGGCACTTAGACCACTGAGCTATCTGCGCAGCTTCAAAAAGGCTTTCAAAATAGAGCAGAATTGTACATTTTAAAACTATAGCCACTCCTTTACTCTGACCAGTGCTCCAAGTTTTTACAAGTAAACGCTAGGAGCACAGTTTGATCTGACCTTCACAAGCAAACCTTGGGTTCCCCTTCCTGGCATTTTCTAAATACGAATGCAAATCAAACCCCCAAGAATTTACATGGAAAAATCTTCATGTGGAATTTTCTTATCACTTAGGGTTCTCTCTGAAGGAGAGAACTATTTAGATTTTAAAACAAGTGTACAGAAAGGGACTAATTTTGTGTTTCTAGTGAAAAGACTCTACTAGAAAAACAGAGTTGAACTTATTTTTTTTTTCTCTTTAAAAAAGAGAATCAGGGAGCCTTGCGGTATGGCTCAGTGGTCTAAAGCGCCTGCTTGGGGAAGCTTGGGCGGCTTCAGGGACCGCGGTTCGATCCCCGGCACCACATGCTGCTCCAGCCCTGCCCTCGGGGTGGGCTGAGCCGGCCATAAAAGTGAGTGAATAAAGAAAGGTTCTGAAACAAGAAAAAAAATAATAAATAAAATAAAAACTTTTTTAAAAATCATTAAAAAAAAAAAAAAGAGAATCCATTTAAAAAGAAAAGGTACAACATTCAATTGGGAGATGTGGGCCAGGGAAATCTCTCAGTGGAATAAGTGCTTTCCTGGAAAGCACAAGGTCCTGAATTCAATCCTTGTACGGAATAAATAGATAAATAAATAAATAAATAAATAAATAAATAAAGCGAAGGACGTATACTATGACAAAATAAATAAATAAAATCCAAGGATAAACATTCTCTAAGCAGAGGCAGTAGCCACGGTGACTCTCTCCCTAATAATTGCATTTTTAGATAATCTTCACCCACACACGTGGGTCATGTGGTTGTCTGTCTAGTGGAAAACAGCAGACACTGCAGAGACTCCGCAAGGGTCTGCCCACTGGGGCTCCCTCCTGCCTGTGGAGACCACGGAGTGAGCAGCCCCACGTCCGCCTGCTGTAAGACCAGGGCACGTGGAGCAGGGGCCGAAACTCACACAGCTGGTCCATGTCCAGCAGAAGCTAGGGCACAGCTGGCCAGGAGGACAGGAAGGGGGCCAGGAGAGTGCAAGAAGCCCCCACAAGCCAAGGTGTGGCCCACGCTACCGGCAGAGCCACAAACCAACCTGGGGCGTCCATGACTTGACACAAAGTGGGAAAAAGAACCACACAGAAGTCATGCTCAGGCGCTGTTCCCCATCTTATGCTCTGATTCCATTTGCTGCTTGCAAATGTTGTCATCGTTACCTAACCTGATACCACCCCATGCTTTGCTGTAAGACCATTTATTTCCTAGTAAAGTGTCAGACACCTTTGTCCCTTTGTCACAAGCAGCTCATGCTTTGTAGTATTTCTGTAGCTGCACGGAATCACATGAGAAAAAAACCAAATCAGTCCTCCCAGACCTGGAACTAGACCTGGAACTACAACTGTGTGAGCATTCTTCCTTCTGCGCTCTGGGTGGTGCTCAGTCATGTAGCAGGTACCCGCCACAGGGCCCCTGATAAGCTTCCTCGTCTCTGCATCCACTCTGAGGGTGACGGTGCTCAGTCATGTAGCAGGTACCCACCACAGGGCCCCTGATAAGCTTCCACGTCTCTGCATCCACTCTGAGGGTGACGGTGCTCAGTCATGTAGCAGGTACCCACCACAGGGCCCCTGATAAGCTTCCTCGTCTCTGCATCCACTCTGAGGGTGACGGTGCTCATCAAATAAGTGCGTTTCCACAGCAGACAGACAAGTATCAAATGACACAATGAGCAATGAATAAAAATTAAGAAGAGCAACCTTGGATGAGAAATGAAATGCTCCATAGTTTAATTTATTTCTGCACTAAGTAGCTCACGACAGGGTTGTCATCAGAGGAGGTGACCATCTCACTTCCTGTTGAAGTATGCATTTGTCTAACAAGTCCGATGTATCCAAATTTTGCTTTGTCAGGGAAAAAAAAAAAACAAAAAAACATGCACTTATGTACACAGGATGAATTAGACGATGGGCCTAAGAATCTGCAACAGGTTTTTTGCTCTCAGAGTAACAACAAGTAAGACTAAAATCATGCTTGGAATGCTTGTCATTCGGGTCTTGTAGATATGTGGTGCTTCTGATGCAATGTCAATTATTGCTACACTCTCTCAAGTGAATGTTTGTTTTAAAAGAAAACAAGGATAATTAAAGAGAAAATGAAACAAACAAGAATGCCAGAGTTTTGACATGCTATAATTTTACATATGCTTAGATTTCCAAATTTCTGTGTAAAAAAGTGTAATTTTTAAAAATTGCATTCTATAAAGATTTATTAGAATATCAATACTGATGGAAAACGTCAGTTCCATGTTAAGTCTAAGGCATTTAATATTCAGAAAGACAGTGATGATAAGCTCAAGTACCTATGTAGTACAGTAATAGTATCAGTAAGTTTCTCTTCTGGAGGGTTAAGAACCTAAGTTTGCAGACCAAAAATTCAAGAAAAAGAAGGGCTACAAGGATAGGCAATATATTGGCTCTAGCCCCTTAAGATCAGTGAGGACTTGACATAAGAGCACCTGTACTGTAACATCGTGTAACTTAGTGGTATCCCAAATTTTCTGTTCAAGGACATTATGGGACCACAGAGGAAAGGGATTGGTGATTTATAGTGTGCCTTAGGCGAGTCACCTACAGAGAAAACATTCTCTCAGGCTTTCACAGAGAGCAAAGTGATCATGGCTGTGGCTCATCCAGATGGCTGACACTGACAAAAGTTCTACAAAGCATTTTACATGGTTTTAAGATAAATCTTGAGGGGATTTGCCTGACTTTGTCAGATATAAAAACTAAAAATGTTTTGCTATACATGCCTTGCTTTAACTTGTCCTTAACCACCTAGCATAAAAGTTTAACCACAAGGCATAAAACGTCAAGCCAGATTAGTATGTTGAGCTATAAAAGGCTCAAGTCAACAGCTTCCGACATTGGCAGTGCTACCAATAACCCACTAGTATAATGGAATGCTGGACTATGCATACAATTATCTTCTCTTAGTTCAGTGAGAAGAAATATTTATACCAATAGTGTTGAGAAGAGTTATCATGTCTGCATCTTGTACCCTGAACAGCTGCTGCAAAGACAGCAATGTGCACTGTGTCGATTATTGTGGCTGCCCTACTAGTGTGTTTTGAAACTGTCTCAATATTATTTCTTATTAAAAGTAATATAAGAAAAGAAAGTGAAAAAATAAAAATGAAGTTTGGTTTTATCCTGAAAAATATCTTTGCTGGACCAAGTTAGCGATAACAGCAAACCAGTCATTCCCTTTGCTCGATGCAGGACAGCTGTAGGAGCAGCAGCGGACAACTTGACATTGTTTTCAGGCTAGAAGTACATCCAAGTATCATCAGCGTCCAGGGGAGAATTAAAGCGAAGGCCACCGCCGCATCATATCATGCAGTTATGCGCCTCCGGGTGCAGCAGGTCCTTCTTTGACAGAGTACAAAGCAGCCTTCTATTCTACAAATATTTATTAATTTTACTTATATATCTAATTAACTACAAGGCTTTTTTTTCCAATATATCTGCATTTCATTAATATTTGTTCTTCAGTTTTAAAATATTTTTGGATGAGCCAAACAGCTCAGAGGATTAAAGCACCTGCAAGCAGGTGCAGCCACCGGGGGTTCAATCCCGCAGGCCTGCCATGCCAGCCTTGCTCCCAGGGCACGCCGAGACCGTGGAGACTGGGCGTGGCGGCATGCACCTATAATCCCAGCTCTTGGGAGACTGCAAACAGGAGGATCACTACAAGTCTGATCTAGTGGTGAGACCCTGAACTCCTGTAGACCCTGCCCTCCATTACAGTAAATAAATAAAGTATTTTTCAGTATGAAAATTTCATGCAAAAGTGTTTGTTTTAATTTTGGTTAGTCCTTCAGACCTTGAATACCTAGACAAAGTGCAAGATGATCTACCCTCAGTAATAAGTTGCTATCCTTGTACATTGTAAATTACCTTCCAAATGCATCCCTTTTCATGGATTTTTCTGTCACTTGACCAACACAGAAGACATTTAACACTTTGCTCTGGACGAGGAGAAAACACCTGCCTATAGCTCCTTTAGGGAAGGACAGGGAATCATGCCTGTCAGGGAATCACTGCGTCCAAACTCTAAGCCAGCGGTTCTCAACCTGTGGGTCGTGACCCCGGTGGGGGCCAAACGACCAAAGCACAGGGGTCGCCTAAAGCCATTCCGAATCATAACTGTAGCAAAATTACAGTTCTGAAGTAGCCACCAAAATTATGTTTTGGTTTGGGGTCACCACAACATGAGGAACTGTATTGCAGGGTCACAGCATTAGAAAGGTTGAGAACCACTGCTAAGCAACCCATTAAATGGGTCTATTTGTAAAGCTATGGCATTGTGGGCACAGCACATGGGTGTCCAAGTATTCAGGGCATTATATTATAACTCACAAAGAAAAGAAAATGTTAGTGCACCGCATCACGTTCCTATTAGATATTTTGTGGGATATAGGCATGGATAGAAACGTAAGGAAAGACGCCCACAGAAGCAGCTTAACTGCAAGAATTGTTACGCACGTGATAATCAACGATTTGTTTCTCATAGTCTATATCTTATCGAAACAACTTAAAATTTACTTTGTCCATTCTACACAATCTCTTCATTTGTTTTTCTTTTTTAAAATTTACCTGAGTTGTCTTTAAACGCTTATCAAGCAATTGAATTATGGTAGTTACTATTTTGCTACCTTTTATTGGGAATTATAATATATAAATAATGAAAATGAACAGATCGTAAATAAGGGAAGATAGCGAGTGCAGGCTTTGAAGTGGGCAGAAATAAGCCCAGCTAAAACTTGTGGTTCTGCTTCTAAAAAGGAAGAAAAGATTACCGTAAAATGGATGAAACTCCCACAGTGGTTCCTAATGCGTGGTCTCTTTCCTTAGGTCAGTTTGCCTCATAAGTTTCTCCTCAGTGTCTCAGATACATGCGTAAAATATATTATTTAGAAAGAGCAGGACTGACACATACTTAGCAGTCGTCATGCTTGCTAAACTTCCCTACTTTGCAGTTCCACAAGATCTTTTCTGTCTGCTCATGATCTACAAATTGTATGCAATGCTTTTTCTCCTGTGCCATGTGAGTTTTATAGCTGCCTTACCTCTTTCTGTATTTTAGGGCAGGGTCTACAGCCTGTTCAGGGTCTCACTCCTAGATCAGACTCACACTGATCTGCCTGTCTACAGCCTCCCAAGAGCTGGGATTACAGGCGTGCACCACTACACCTAGTCTCAATTGCCAGCTCAGCAGGCCCTAGGGGCAGGGCTAGGGTTCAAAGTCCTTCCCTGGCGCCTGCTTGCAGGCGCTTTAATCCACTGAGCTATTTGGCCAGCCCTGCTGCCTTACTTCTATGAATTATCCATTATTCATCTAGCCATTATTCAAACCACCAGAGTTAGATCTTAATTTGAATTAAAATTTGTGTATAAATGTTATGATACTACATAAGGAAATACTTGGATGACAGATTAAATGGAAAGATACATTAATCTGAGAGGCGATCAAGAGAGGCAGTACGAAAGACAGTGGTCTCTTGCATATAACAAGAGAACCGGGTTGCATTTTACGTAAAATTTAGGACAATTGAAGGCCAATGATCCATTCATAAAATAATAAACTGGGAAAATATTTTAGGTTTAGTGTGACCAAAATTTTGAAAAATTTAAAGTATATGTGGTTTGTCCTTCTGTTGCTCATACTCCCTCTGTCACTGATCCTTCAGCTTGCTGGGATACGAGCAGTAGGACAGTCCCCGGAAATGAGCAACCAGGCCTCTGCTTGCTACAGCAGCGGCACGAACGCTAAGCATGCTGGGAGGCGCTGCGGCGCTCAGGGTAGGTTCCAGCAGCCTCAGAACCGCAGGTGTCCTGCTGGAGACTCCGGTCTGCGCTGCATTTAGTAGTGGGCAGGGGAGGGCGCTGTGACACGATGCACGGCTGCATGGCGCTTTGCCTGAGCTGCATTCTAACGCTCACAGGCAAGGGGATGGGAAAAGAATAGCGCACCGACCCGACTGCTCGCTCTCTGTAATTGCAGGTGAAATCTGAGACAGATATTAGGCAGCAAACCAAGAACAGAGGAAAACTGTCACTAGCAGAAAGATACAACACCATTACCCGAAAGACACAAGGAATATATTTTAATTTAGAGCATTAGAAGTATTAGTGACATTTGTTTGTCTCCATTATGTGACAAGTACAGAACTGAGAGAAGTTTTAGTTCAACAATCCACAGAATAGACAAAATATCTTTGTACAAAATGTTACCTCAGCTCCAACACTCCAGTTGTGTTTGTTTGTAAAGCTAGTAACCTAAAATGTGCTGGTTCTGAAGAGCTATGTGAAGTCTAAATTGTTTCCAGAAGTTGAAAAACATGTGCTGCTCAGTGGGAGGAAAAGGGCCTGATCTCTCAGCTTCTGCCTTGCGAGGACTTGGGCGGCGGACGGCTTGCAGCCAGCTAGGGCCACGCACCCTCTCCCAAGAAGGTCCAGCCTGGCGTGTGGGTTTGTCTCAGGGCTCTCAGAGCAGCCTTGGTTCCTGGTGTGGCTCTGGGTAAAGGTTCTGTTCTTAGCACTGATGGTCCAAGCGTCTCTCTGCCCACTGCAGATATTGAACGGCAGAAGCCCCACTTCAGGCTCCTACAGGACGCTGCCCAGTGCAGGAGGGTCTAAGCAGTCCCACACATCCTGAGAATCGATTAGACTGCTTATGACAAATGAAAAAGGAAATACCTATTTTCTTTTTTTTTTTCTTTTGTCTTTTTGAGACAGGGTCTTGCTATGCAGTTCAGGATGGCCTTGAGCTCACTTTTGTACCCCAGGCTGGTCTCGAACTCACACCAATCCTCCTGCCTCAGCCTCCCGAGTGCTGGGATTACAGACGTGTGCCACCACGCCCGGCGAAATACCTATTTTCTTTCACAACCATTCCAGAACAATCTTAAGGGAACATTTCTTAAAAGAAATGCCTAAAAGCCAGGACTTACTATAATAAGAAGCAGGAGACTTCAAAACAGAAGTGTCTATGCTTAATTTTGAATAAATGTAGGCATCACAGACAGGAGCTTAATTTTTAAAATAATAACCTATTACAGTGTGGGGGAACTAAATCTTTGAATAATAAAAGATACAGAACTGGTGAAGTCGGTTAATACTGACTCGAGCCAATCAACACTATATAGAAACTCAGTTAATAACTATTGGCGTCATATAGTTCTTAATATAAGCAAAGCCGGGCTACGCGCTCTGTGGATGTCGCAGTTCTAAGTGCATTCAGCCTCTCAAGCAGCCTCGCTCTGTCATCACAACCTGATGTTCTGTCCACTCGGTCCTACGGCTCCTTTTCCGCTTTAGTGCTACAGTCTCTTCTTTCAGGTAGAGATGGCCACTCGCGGTTGCATCCGAGTGGCTTGGCCCCTGTGCTGCGTCCAGCTAATGACAGCTCCTTCCTCCAGCACTGGTCCTGAGCTGCCCCCGGAGGCTCCCTTGCCTTCTCCCTATGGTAATTTTCTGTTTACCTCATCCTCCTCATCACAGAATTTATGCCCTTGAGTTATAAGCGTGAGCTTATTATACCTTCTCCTTTACCTTGAAGGCATGGCCTGTCTATTCTAACATTCAAGCTCCTCTCCCAGGTAAATACATCATGACACACTGCGAATGCCGGCTCAGCAAAATACGAATAGCAAGAAACGTTTAAATCTTGTCCCTAGTAATACATTGAGTTTCATGGCAAATACGATAAGATCAGATCTGTGTTGTTGCACCGCTTACTACATTTCCTAGAATTCAGATACTAAGGACAAAGCTCAGTTAATCTCAAAGTTTAAAGTTTCATAAATTAAGCTTCATACATGTATTCTTTGAAACTGACGGACTGCCCTCAGTTTTCAAAAATGAAAGCAGAAAATCAGAGCCATTGTTTATGGTGAGCAGACTCAGGGTTAGGAATTCCCTCAGGTTCCCACACCATGGCTGATGCTTGTAATGCTTCGTGTGCTTTCTAAAATAAAAATCAAAACATTTCCTAAGTCCCCACCTACTGCATATTGTGCCTCTTTTAGTGATTCCCAACTTTCTAAGCAACGTTCCATACGTTGCCAGAGCGTACTGTGCTCTCCGTAGTCCTAGCGAGACCCCCAAGCTCCAGGGCTTAAACTCCAAATTCTGTCCTACCCTGGTTCGCATATGTTTGCTTGTCTGATTGGTGTAGCATTCTAAGAATTAGTTTTTCAAACCACTACTTTTAGGATTTCAAACTTAATAAACTGAATCTTCCTCATAAAGATGTCATTTTGCAAACATCGGTAGCTTAAATCTACACTACTTAACTTGAAATCCCAGAAAAAGATCATTTCCACCTGGCATTATATGACTGCTCTTAGTCTGGCAATTGGTCGTTAAATGGCTGCTGCAGCCAGACTTCGTAGAGAAGGACCGCAGCCCCGGGTGGAGCAGCCTCTGCAGAGCGAGGTGGAAATGGACTGAGAGTGTTCTCATGGCGTTCCCAAGCGCAAGTTTTCTCTATTGCCAATCAGGGATCACGGCTAGAGGACTTTCCATAGAAACAGGAAATCCTATAGCCATTGCAGCAGTAGAAAGCAATTGTTTTAACTGCAAAATTGTAACACTTCTTAACGTACTGTGAAAAAAATAGAGGCTCACAAGTCAATACTGG
>PVJA010056354.1:0-10841 GCA_004027025.1 Myocastor coypus
AAAAAAAAAAAAAAAAAAAAAAATCAGTCACTTAAATTTTTTTTATTTATTATTTTTATTCTTGTTTCAGAACCTTTGTTTGTTTATTCACTCATTTTTATGGCCGGCTCAGCCCACCCTGAGGGCAGGGCTGGTGCAGCATGTGGTGCCGGGGATCGAACTGCGGTCCCTGAAGCCGCCCAAGCTTCCCCAAGCAGGCGCTTTTAGACCACTGAGCCATCCCGCCGGGCCCCAGTCTACTTAAATTATAGGCTCATTACGACAGAAGATTCATGTTCTCCAAGTCCACGTTGTGTAATATGAAACCCTATAGTACGTACTTTGTTTTATAGGGCTGAAACATCCTGTATTAAAAGAAAAGCCTTTTAGGCCGGGTGTGGTAGTGCATGCCTGTAATCCCAGCACTTGGGAGGCTGAGGCAGGCAGGAGGATCGGTGTGAGTTCGAGACCAGTCTGGGCCACAAAAGTTAGCTCAGTGCCAGCCTAAACTGCATAGTGAGACCCTGACTCAAAAAGACCAAAAACAACAACAACAAGCCTCTTGGGTTTTCCACTTTAACACAAAGAACAGAAGTACTTACTGAAGGCCACCATTTCATCAAATGCATCTATAGTCAAAGCATTCTTATTGTCTGACTGTGCTGCTAAAGCTAAGCCCTTTACTATTGGAGAGGAGTTGGTCCTGCCTGCTGCTAAGGGTTTATTGCGAACTTTCAGGAGAGGCTGTGATTCAAGAGGTGGCACATGTTCCTTTTTCAGTTAAGACCAGAACTGGATCAGCTGATGAAACAGGGAAGGATACTGAGGCACAATTGTTAAAAGATTAATGAGTCACTGAAAATTTTAGGGGAGGATGATGACTGTATTTAAGTCACCATATAAAGTGATCTCATTCAAAGCCAAATTGGACTTATGGGGATGATGATAACATTTGAGGGTTTTTTATTTTTTGAGACAGAGTCTTGCTACTTAGTTCAGCACAGCAATCTTCCTGCCTGTCTCCTGAGTGCTGGGATAAATGTGTTCCACCACACCTAGTCACCCTGGAATTTTTGAAATGTTTGAAACATTAGTGGAGATTTTGAAAGAGACTGAGTCAAGGCTTCCTTTCTTCACACTGGTGAATGATCATGTAACACAACTTGCAAAGAAGGTTGAACATTACTTCTCAACCACGTAACACTCCCCAATGGGGAAGGAATGGATCCACGAGCTATTTGTGAATAAGCCAGGTGAACTGACTTGTTCATGCTAGAAGAGGATCAACCACTCAAGATCATAAATGACAGTCATCCTAAACGACGTTTGAGACTTCAGATCTCCATGGTTTGGATTAAAGTTAAGGCAGAATATCCTGAGATTGCCACATAAGCACTGAAAAGCTTGATTCCATTTCCAACATGCTATCTTCATGAAGGTTTTCCACAGTGACAGTGAAATGAGATTGAGTGGAAGGGACAGACAGAAGTAACACACCACTGGGTACCACTGTCAAGCTCACAGCTGTCCTTGCACTGACCATGCAGTAACAAGATGCAATAAATGCAATGTTCTGAGATCTTCCCAAAGTTATCCTTCTCCCCTAGTCTGTGGAAAGCATGTATTCCACAAAACTGTTCTTTTGTGCTAGGTTAGAGCGTGATGCTGTATATGGCTGCTGGCCCCTTCTCTGGCACTGTTCCCAGGCCAGCATGAACTAAGAAGCTTTGCTACATGATGCTCTCCTACTGTGGCATCTCTATAGTGGTGCCAAGCAATCACTCACTAATACTGGGAGTTAAATTAGACCTCTCCTTTAAATTGTGGGTGTTGGGTTTTGTATCTCAGCTTTACACGCCAGGGCCAGGCACATGTACCTTCTCAAAAGAATTAGAATTTTTTTTTTTTTAATTTGGGGAGGGCACATGGGTCTGGGCCAGTCTTGCTATATAGTTTAGGCTTGCTATCAACTCATTATCTAGCCAAGCTGTCCTCAAACATCTCTTCCTGGATTTCCTATGGCAGAGTTATGGCCCAGGGTGCACTCAATGACTGGTTTGCCTCTGACCAGTAATGACTCCCACAGACACATCATGGTCATCACAGCAAGAGGCTCCATAGCCACTATGCCTAGCTAAAAAAATTTTTGAGACAGTCTTGCTAAACTACCCTGGCTGGGCTGAACTTGCAATCCTACTGCCTCAAATTTCCAGAGTGCTGGGACTACAGGCATGAGCTACTATACTTGGCTTCATTCTTGAGTTCTACATTTTTTACTACAGAGGTCTAGAGGTCCACTGTTATGGATGACTTTGTGAAAGTATGGCAAACATAACCTTTCACTTGATCTCAGGAAACTCATAAGGAGTTGGTTGGAACACATCTTTTAAAAAGTCAAAAAAAAAAAAAAAAGTCAAAGACACAGAACGGACTCACAAAAACACATAATTTTATTGCACCAAGATCTAGGAACTTCTGGGGCTCCCAAGATCCCTGGAGAGGAAGTAGAAAAGGTGGGGAACCTTTACACACATACATGTAGTTACACAACCAGGACATGGTGGAGAGAACGACTGCTGATGGCAGAAGGTGTGCAAGGTGACAGGGAACACTGTTGAGGTGGTCTACTACACATGGGTCCCCTATCTCTACTCCCAGGTTCTAACCCAACCAAGTGACTGCTGTTTTACAAAATTTTAGGTATTTCTATGTATTTATATATGTACATGTCACCTACAATGTGGATGGTTATCTGGGTGCATCCTTATTCATGCCTGTATGGCTGATGGTTTTCTGCAGAAGGGAAGGACTTGCCTCCGATCAACAGTGACAAACACTACAGGAAGGCAGGCTGGGATTCACCACTGCTAGAGAGAACCGAGTCTCCCCAAGAAATGGTCTTACAACATTCAGCCTAGGAGAAAAGATGAGACTAACTGGAGGAGGGGGTAGAGAGACAAAGGAGGTCAAGTCTGTGCTAGCAGACAACTTACATTTTCAGCAACAGTGTCATTGAACAAATATGCCCAGGGAAGCAGTTAATATAAGACTGAGTCAAATCTAGTGGAGAAGCAAGCTCTGCCCAGAGGTGCCTGTCAGCCTTCTTTCCAAAACAGCAAATAGGAAGCCAGAGCACACTGATGTCAGGCCTAACCTGAGCAGCATTCAAAGCTGACATCCACTGTTGTCTGGAATGAGAAGTGATCAGGCCATGGTGTCAGTATCCGTCCCTCATTTTCCCTACCAAAGGGAGAAAAACCTAGAAGAACCACTGATATAACAACCTCAGCTGTTCCTTACTATATGAGGGTGCAACTACTCTTTGTTTTTAAATAATTTTTTATTTTATTTATTTATTTTTTTTCTTGTTTCAGAACCTTTCTTTTTTTTTTTTTTTGTCTTTTTGAGACAGGGTCTCGCTATGCAGTTGAGGCTGGTCCTGAGCTCACTTTTGTAGCCCAGGCTGGTCTCGAACTCGCACCAATCCTCCTGCCTCAGCCTCCCGAGTGCTGGGATTACAGGCGTGCGCCACCACACCCCACTCAGAACCTTTCTTTATTTAGTCATTTTTATGGCTGGCTCAGCCAGCCCCGAGAGCAAGGCTGGCCCAGCATGTGGTGCCGGGGATTGAACCGCAGTCCCTGAAGCCGCCCAAGCTTTCCCAAGCAGGGGCTTTAGACCACTGAGCCATCCCACTGGGCTCCTGCAACTACTCTTTGTACCCAAGGACTGACCAAAGCCTTGAGTAGAGAGCAGAGCAAACAAGAAGAGTTGCACTGATAAAGGCAACAGACAGGCCAGGGGCTGGGCTCATGCCCAGCGTGCCCTGGGACAGCTGAGGAGACGAAGGGATGAATCTCACGAGGAAGGACATCTGATGTACACCTTCTACTGATGGGGTGTCATCTTTTCCTTGGAAACACCACTTTCACTGAGGAGTCTCATGTTTATTAAATTACAAGTCTGCAGGCACAGCTTGAGCAAGATAAAAAAGGGATCTTCTTGAGTCATACAATCATCTAGATTCAAAAGCACTCACAAAATTGAGCACATAAAGCCAGTATTTGCATATTATTAGGGGAATATATTGCTGCTGGGAAGCCACAGGCCAGGTCAAAAATAAATGCTTTGTATAAAGTATAAAATAGTGGAGAATTCATCCCCTATACCACCACCTCCATAGAGACCCATAGGTTATTTCAGCTGTGAGGAAAGCTGTGGCAAAGTAACCCTGGAACAAATAGCAGCCTGAGAAGCAGATGCATTGGCACATAATTCAAGAGTTTCCCCCACCCCAAACAACCCTTGCTTCTAGAGATTGGCTGAAAGTGCTACCTTGCCATTCCCAGAAAGGCAGAGGCAGCAGTGCAGGTGGGCACCAGCTCTTCCCTTTCCAAGGCAGACAGTAAGGCATACAGACTCAGGTCCCACAGAGGGAACCAGCGCAGGGTGCAGGACAGGACAGCGCCAGGCTCAGGAGGAAGTAAGTGACGGCTTGCCAGGAAGAGCTTCTGACTGCATGCCTGCCATTCTGGGCATAGGATATACTGGGAAATGCATGGTCTTGTCCTCACTGCCAGTCCCAGACAGGAGCAGATGACTTTGCCTGCCCAGACTACTGTCCATGCCTGCAAGGATGCTGGCCCCTTCCAAATGTCCTACAGGTTGCAGTCAGCTCCGCTGGATACCACCTTTGCTAAGGTTTCTTCTGGGGCTACTTGTGAATTTCCCCAAGGCCTCCATAGCAGGTTGTCTGCAGTGATGTGGCAGCCCTCCACGTGGCAGGCTCACAGCAGAGCCTGAGGTGACAGGCACTCAGTCTGCATGAGGCCACTTCTCAGATCCAGACAAATGGTTCCCAGGAAGTGATGGCTCCAGGAGGCTGTGGGACAGGGACATGGTCCTCCTAGTAAGAAACAAGAACCCTGATGTTCCCTCCCCCACTCTCCAGGGCACCCTAAAGGAGAAGTTGAAAATGCTACAAGGTCACGCCTACAAAGGACTGGCACTCATGTCATAGACACGCAAATCACACACACCCCACAGACATAATCACATGAGATATACGTCCTGAAACTGACCTATTTTGACACCATATTCACCGGCGGTAGCTAAGGCTGGTGGCCTTGGCTGGATGAGTCACAGACCAAAAGTTCCGTCTACTCTGAAGCTTCTGGAAGGCATTGAAGTTTCTCTTCTTCTCCCTCTTGAATTTTTTCATTTTCTTTTCCTGCATTAAGAACCACAGGGGTCACAATGCTCAGAGAGGGCTCCACTGAATCCAGGTGGCCCCTACCACACATGCACTGCAACTACACTGGGCATAGGTGCACTGTCATGTGCCATACACAGCCTGTGGGAGGCCGGCCACCCGATGTGCTGGTGAAGGAACAGAAGCATCAGTCACACATAGCTTTGCCCAGTGTGGAACATGCACCGGAGATGGAACCTGGGCAACTGGTCCCAGCCTCACCCTTAACCACTCCACCGCATGCCTGCTCTTCACACCGCTGAGTGTTCAAGTGAGCTGCACCAACCTCTCCATCAGCAAGTGTCACACACACGCACGCACGCACGCACGCACGCACGCACGCACGCACACTGTACCTTGCCACGATCAAACTCTTCGTCCCAGTCGTCAACCACTGTCTGTGTCTGGGCCATTTTGCTGTCCTCAATAGCATCCCGACTGACTGCAGACAGGTCACCATCCCAAGTCAGAACTGGACAACACAAGCATGATGTCAGTACATTTTCAGACTTGTACCAATTTAGACTCATCAATTCATTAATTCATTAATTCATTCATTTATTTCCTTTATTTATACAAGGTCTTGCTGTATAATTCAGGCTGCCCTCAAACTCAGGGATCCTCCTGCCTCAGCCCTGAATGCTGGGATTATAGGTGTGTAGCACCACACCTGGCAACTTATCTATTCTTAATACTTAAAATGCCCAAGTGTCATCTTTGGGTGGAAATGGATAAGCAAAGGGGGAAAAAGGATAGAGTGTGCAATATGTGCATGATGGGGCTGGGGAGATAGCTCTGTGGCACAAGTGCCTGCCTGGCAAGTGAACGGTTGTGAGTTTGAACCCTGGTCCCACAAAAAAAAAAAAAATATGTGCGTGATGATCAAAGAGGAACCTATGACCCTCCTACTTAAACTGTCTCAGCAATTACACAGCTCACTTCTTTACAGACCTGTGCTTTTACTCAAGAAGATCTCATGTTTGTTCCGGTGGTCTGACTTACAAGTAAAGTGGCCACTACAAGTACCACAGGATCATGTATACTAGCCCCTACCTATTAAGGATCCTGATACTCCTACCATGCTGTTCTGGGTCATGCCACAGATGGAACCTGTCTTTGAGACAGAACCCCCCCTTTCTGTTATGGCTGGTGGCATAGGGTGGGGATGGGAGGATTCCTCTTGCTGTTTTTAGAGTCAGATATTGCATCCCTTCTTTCTTCCAGTGCATTAGGGCCTATTTCCACCCCACCTTCAAGTAAATCAGGCCAAGGAAAGCAGGAGTCATACCTTGTCTCCCATAAGCCTTATCCAATGAATACTTGAGCAACTCCTGGACCACATCAGATTCTTGCTCCCTGTTCCATGGCCCAAGAGGAGCCTGTCCAAGCCCTGCAGGTAGAGTAGTTGAGACCCACTTATATATGTTCAAAATGAACTGCTACATAGCTCTCACTGACAGCACAACTGCAGAACTTATTAATGACAAATGTTCACTTATTAACACTGAAGTGCTTAATGTATTTAACAATTTTACTGAATAGCTGTTATCCAAGTGAATTCTTGAAAAAGCCAAGCCAAAACAAAAACTGTACCAGCAATGTTAATTAATCCTCAGTCTAATGATGGAAGAAGTTGGAATCTACTTTACTAACCAGAAACAGTGTGGATTATAAAGGTTCCCACAGGTCCTCAGGAAGGCACTACTGGAAGGTGATGGAACCTTGAAATTGGGGGCTCTTTAGGTCATTGGGATGTGTCCTCAAAGGGAACTCAACCATGAGTTAAGTGGCTCTGCTCTGCTATATGTGGCCATGATGTTCTACCTCAATACAGGACCAAGCCAAGAAGACAACTTTCTCTCTGAGGTGATCATCTCATCAGGTATGTTAAAGCTTTGGAGGCTAACACATCACCAGTGCTTAAGAATGACCTCAAGTGAGGAACACGGAAATGTCAACACCATTACTGATAGTAGAGCCCCTGCAGTTTCCCAAATTCTCACCTGGGCGGTCTCCAGCAAGTTGGCTGTTCACACTCAACGCTATGCTTGTTGGAATACTGGGCTTTGTGCTCCTTGAGTCTTTTGGATGTTTGTTTTCTCCCTCCTCCTGCTGTGCCTCAGGCTTTCTTTTCTTCCTTTTCTTTTTCCTTGGGGATTCTGCCCTGGTCTCATGTTCTCTGTGGTTAATGGAGGTGCAGCTGCTGGGTGTCAGAGGTGATAGTTAACCCTTCAGCATACTGAAGGCAATAGCAGGGCTCAGTGACAGGCACCTGATCCACTTCCTTCTGCTCTGTAGGAAACTTGTCCCCAATGTGACCCTGAGGAGAACTTGGGAAGGTGTTCTCCATGATGTCACTCATACCACACTGGGGCTGGAAAAGTGGTCAAGGAAGACAAGATCTGATACCATGGACAGATACACATCCAGCATGAGGAACATGAACAAAAATATTATATGGTCACACTTCTAATTCAATTAGGGCAAGTGCTACAAACTGGGTACAGGCTGCTGCAACCCTCCACACCTGACCCTGGCCCAGGGCCCAAGACCCTATCTTTGGACTAACATACATACATACATACATACATACATACATGATGGCCATGGTCTGAATGAGATCATCCTCTAGGAACTGACATCCACTGATACTACTGAAGACACTTTGCTCTATGTGTCAATGTTAGCAATCCAGGGTGGCATTCTACCTATCTAGAACACATCTATCTAAAAAAACAGAATTGCTTAGTTTCTGCAGTCTGGACAAAGGACACCAACGTGTCTTGCTCAGCTCTTACCTGTGTGAAGGTGCGACCTGGTAAAGGCTGACTTCTTCACTGAGTCCCTCTGCTCCCTTCCGCTTCCTCTTCCTGCTTCTCACACGTTGGCTATCTGTAATATAGCTCCCTTGCTGGTTATCCACCTGGGGCTGTGTGTCTTCTGCCTTCCATGGGGATGCTGGCAGCTCTCCCTGCCCCTTCTTCTTGTTCTTGGGGCTCCAATGTGGCCCCTGCATCTGCTCCTGAGGAATGGCCATTGCCATGCTCTCTGAGTCCTTCTTTTTCTTCCTCTTCCTCTTCTTGTGAGGCACTGTATTTGCCCCCGCCAGGAGCTGCGTATTACATGCTTCTGAGCAGAGCATCTGAGGCTTTCCCACAGGGCTCCTGTGCCTCTTTCTAGAGGGGCTTTGAGAGGCCTCGCTGGTGTCCAGCAGCTGGTGTGAAGGGGATGTCAAGTCCCCATTGACCTGAGGCAGGGTAGTCCAGGTGGAAGAGCAGCTCTGTGGCTCTGATATCCGTGGAGTTTGGGGTATACTACTGGACAGTGATGCAGAGGGAGTGCTGACAGGAGGCTTGGGACAGCTGGACGATCGGGGAGCAAGTGAGAGAGCCCTGTAGGGAGAGCAGGCAACAGGAAGGTCATCTTGAAACATCTGCATGGAACTCTACCTTCTGGCCACCCTCCCTGCCTCCCCTTTCACCTAAGAATTTTTTCTTTTTGTCTTTTTTGAGAGAGGGTCTTGCTATGCAGTTGAGGCTGGCCTTGAGCTCACTTTTGTAGCCCAGGCTGGTCTCGAACTTGCACCAATCCACCTGCCTCAGCCTCCCGAGTGCTGGGATTACAGGTGTGAACCACCATGCCCGGCTTTTTTCTTTTGATATAGGGCCTTACTACATAGTTTTGACTCATAGTGATCCTCCTGTCTCAGCCTCCCCAGTGTTGGGATGGTACAGGTGTGTACCATCACCCCTGGTCCTGGGGCTAGCATGGCATGTGGTACCAGGGATTAAACTTAGGACCTTCTGCTTGCCAGGCAGGTGCTTATGTCACTGAGCTATCTCCCCAGCCCTCACCTAAGAATTTCAAGGTTTTTTTTTTGTTTGTTTATTTATTTTTATGGTTGGCTCAGCCTGCCCTGAGGGCAGGGCTGGCGCAGCATGTGGTGCTGGGGATTGAACCATGGTCCCTGCAGCTGCCCAAGCTTTCCTAAGCAGGCGCTTTAGACCACTGAGCCATCCTGCCGGGCCCCTAAAAGGTTTTTGTTTTGTTTTTTTCCCTATGATTTTCATATACACATAAATTGCGAATATGTTTGAAGACAGGCTAATAGCATTCAACTTTTACATATGGTCAAAACTACTCAGGTGTGTTGACACATACCCATAACCTCAGCCCTCTGAGGCTGAGGCAGGATAATCACAAATTTAAGCAGATCTGAGGAACCTAGCAAGTGCCTATCTTAAAATAAAAAGGGCTGGGGAGTAGCTTAATTAAAATTGGGTTCAGGGGCCTGGCAGGATGGCACTGTGGTTTAAAGCACCTGCAGGCGGCTGCAGGGACCAGGGTTCAATCCCCAGCACCACATGCTGCACCAGCCCTGCCCGCAGGGCAGGCTGAGCAGGCCATAAAAATAAATAAACAAACAAATAAAAGTTCAGAAACAAGAAAAAATAAATAAAATTCTAAAAAAAAAAAATTGGGTTCAATCAGTACTGTAAGCACTAGTTTCTTGTGATCAAACAGTTCAAAGTACTTTTATCAATGTTAATGTTCTGAGTTTTCAACCAAATGTGGTTAAAAAGGGGCAAGCTTCACTAAGAATGGTCAGAAAAAAATCCAGTCTGAATTTGTCATCAAAATTCCAAAGGCACAGGTCCCTGGAAGTAGGCCTGCTGAGAAATCCAAAAGCAGGCCACATACCTCTCATGGTTATGTCCCTAATGAGCCCAGGTGCAGGAAATACTGGGCATACAGTTCTAGAGCCAATTTACACTGCAACATGTGTGATAGACAGGACCAAGTGCCACATCATGTGCAATGCAACCTGTCTCTCTCTAGCCACATGCCACAGTGAAGCTAAAGGCTCTCTGAGTTGTGGGGGTCTCATCTGCCAATGAGTGCCAGTTTTTTTAAACATTTAATTTTTTTTTTTTTTTTAGTATTTAGTACAAGGTCTACAGGGCCTCGCTACACAGACTGGACACGTAGTTATTCTGTTTTCAGCCTCCCAAGTGCTGGGATTACAGCCACGTGCCACCACACCCTGTCTCAATCACTGTCTCAGCATTCATGACAGAAATCAACCCTGGCTCCTATACCTGCTTAAGCAGGCACTTTAATCTGCTAAGCTATCTATCTGGCTGGCCCAACAAGTGGCAATTCTGCTATCCTTAACAGGGTTACTGCTTTCAAAGGGGACTGTTGCTGTCATCCTTTATATCAGAATTGCCACCAGAATACTTGTACTTAAGTGTTTTCTGGAATGTTTTTAAAAAGTTGTATGACTAAGAAACAAAAATGTCTAGTAAATGCCTTAATATTTAAGGACCGACTGTGGTAAAAATACTATGGTAGGGATGGTCCCTGTATATAATGTGAAAGGAAGGCAGAGGCAGAGGGATGTAGGTGGGGTACAGTAATATATCTCCTTTGGGGGTACTTGCCACTTGTTGTTTGACCTCCCTCCCTGGCTGCATACAACCCAGTATATAGCAGTCAGTCAGGAATTCTCGACTCTACAATCAGGTAGGTGCCTTGTCACTGTTTCACTGGGGCAGGAGGACTGACTTCAGAAAGAGCATCTGGGAGAACCTGAAACCAGTCTCCTCAT
>PVJA010056355.1:0-10845 GCA_004027025.1 Myocastor coypus
CCTGAGCTGGGAGGCACACGGGGACCCAACGGGCACACAGGAGTGAGCAGGACAGGGACCCTGACAGGATCCCCCAGCCCTGAAGGTGATGGAAGGCCTTTAGCTTTTTTATTACCCAAGTCTCCTTAATTGAGAAAAAAAATAAAATACTCATTTCAGACCTTCATGCTTCAGCCTGCCGTGGCATGGGCATCTTTGGTGGAGACACAGCAAGTGTGCCAAGCAGACCTCGAAGGGACAAAGTGTGCCAAGGGAGCTCACAATTACAAAGCTGCTCCCTCTGCAGTCAGGTAGCCTCTAATTGGTTGAATCCATTCACAAGGGTGGAATCCTCCTGACCAAATCTCCCCCCACCCAAGGATCCCATCTCTGCATACCAGTACCCTGCAAATCCAGGGCTTACATTTCTAACGTACAACACTTGGGGATACCTCCAAAGAATAGCAGTGGCCAAGGGCGGAAGCTGGTCTGGGCTCAGGCAGATTGAGAGTTCATGTTTTCAGATTCAGGCCTCCATGCAGGTAGGCTGAGAGCAAACGGGACTCTTGTGAGAGTCCAAGGAAGAAGCCAGGGGCCCGGCAGGATGGCTCAGTGGTCTAAAGCGCCTGCTTAGGAAAGCTTAGGCGGCTGCAGGGACGGAGGTTCGATCCCTGGCACCACATGCTGCACCAGCCCTGTCCTCAGGGCAGGCTGAGCCAGCCATAAAAATAAACAAACAAAGGTTCTGAAACAAGAAAAAAATAAAATAAATTAAAAAAAAAAAAAACCAACCAGAGGGAAATGTGTGTCCAGAGTTCAGACGCCACAGGGAGGCAGCCAGGTGACACAGCAAGGACCAAGGACAGTGCCCTGCCCTCTCACCTTGGCAGAAGAATCAGCCAAAACGAAGAGGGAAGCTAGCAAGGTGGCACACACCTGGCATCCTAGCTGCCTGGGAGGCTGGGACAAGAGCATGGACCCACGGGAAGGTAAGACAGTGAGAAGGAAAAGCTCAGGAAACAAAGGCGATGCGGCCCTGGACGGCTCACCACATCTCGGAGACACAGCAACGTCTGGTGAGTGACAGACCCAAGAGCTGAGGCCACTAAGAAAGGACAGGGAGTGGTAGGGAAGGAAAGGACATCTCACGGAGAGGTTAGTTAGAAGCGAGGCTCTGGTGTGGAGATAGAGAAATGGGGTGACACAGCCTCACCTTCCAGGACTAAGGAGGCTGGGAAAAAGAAGCCAGCTGAGAGGTCCTTACACTAAGAGCAGCAGAAATTTTTGGTGAGAATTCCTTTGATGTCAGATTTAAAAAAAAAAAAAAAAAGAAACACTGTGACACCTACTCTACCTGAGCCTGATGAAGCATAAGTTCCATTAATTAAAAAATAAATAAAATCTCAACCAGGCTGTTAATTAGTGATTTGTGGCTGATTGTTTTCTACTTTTAGCAACAAAAGGGAAAGATTCATCAACAAATAAAAATTCATTATATGCAAAACTGGGTCAAACATTATCGCAGATTTTGTCCTTCAAAACCCACTGTGAAGGAGTCACCCTAAGCCTAGCCGCGGGGGCTTCTGTGTGGGAGCTTCTGAGGCAGCATCTCTCGGCTCTCGGCTCTCCCCTCCCTCCTTCCCCGCCGCCACCAGCTTGGTTTGGGCTCCACCATCTCCCATCCTTCAGTTTCGACAGTCACACCACAGGGTGCACAAACCCAGCCTCACCTCCTCTGCCACTTGGACCCAGGCTTCCCCTCTTCAGGCCCAAGCTGGACCAAACCCAACAGAGCCTCTACTTTTTTTTTTTTTTTTTTTTTTTTTTAATGGTCACTCAGCCTGGGGATGGCTAGAGCAGCATGTGGTGTGGGAGATCGAAATGCAGGTGGTTGCCTAAGCTTGCCTAAGCAGGTGCTTTACACCACTGAGCCACCTTGATGGCCCCCAAAAGTCTCTACTTCTCTGTTAACCCTTCCTCCTGCGTCCTTCAGAAACATCTTTCAAGCACATGAAACTCTCGATTCTTCTTCCAAGGATCTGGCTGATGACAGACACTGTCCAGCTTTGACACATTACTTTTTTTTTTTTTTTAAAGAATTTTTTTTTTCTTGTTTCAGAACCTTTGTTTGTTTATTCACTCATTTTTATGGCTGGCTCAGCCTGCCCCAAGGGCAGGGCTGGCACAGCATGTGGTGCCAGGGATCGAACTGCGGTCCCTGAAGCCGCCCAAGTTTTCCCAAGCAGGCGCTTTAGACCACTGAGCCATCCCGCCGGGCCCACTTTTTTTTATGTTTCAGATGCTATTTCTAATTTTATTGAGGAATTCGATATTATGGATGCAATGAAAGACCTCTCTCTCTCTCTCTCTCTCTCTCTCTCTCTCCCTCCCTCGCTCCCTCCTTCCCTCCCTCTGTCTCTGTATATTTTCCATGCTCTCAATATATCTAGAGAAATCCTCAAGCTCTTCAAGTCAGTGTCTATAATTTCCACAGCCTTTGTAGATTTTGTTATATATTTACAAATATACAAGCATCACTATCATTTCAGCAGAGTACTTGGACTTCACACATGCATGGCATCATTCAACACACTGTACAACTTGAGTCTTGCTTCTGTTCAAAATTGTTTTGCTTTGACTTGGGTTTTTCAAGTCAAAGCCTCATTACACAGGTTAAGCTCACCTTCAGCTCACTATAGTACCCAGGCTGGCCTGGGACCCACGGCAATCCCTCTACCTCAGGATTACAAATGTGCCCCACTGAGCTCTGCTCTCAGAATTGTTTGTGAGATTCATCTGTGCTGTTGTGCTCAGCTTTTTAGGTCTATGCTGACCATGCTGGCACATGCTTATAATTCCAGAGTTCAGGAGACTGAGGCATGAGGATCGCTGCATGTTCAAGATCAGCCTGGGCTATAATGTGAGTTTAAGGCCAGCATGAACCATATAGCAAAAACCTACCTCAAAAAGACTCAATTAAGTAATGCTCTAGCCAGGCACAGTGGTGCACACCCGTAATTCCAGCACTTGGGAGGCTGAAGCTGGAGGATCCGTGTGAGTTTGAGACCAGCCTGGGCTACAAAAGTGAGCTCAAGGCCAGCCTGAACTGCATAGAGAGACCCTGTCTCGAAAGAAAGAAAGAAAGAAAGAAAGAAAGAAAGAAAGAAAGAAAGAAAGAAAGAAAGAAAGAGAGAGAGAGAGAGAGAGAGAGATAGTTCTAAAGCACATATATCAAAATGTGAACAATTGGTAAATATCCAATGAAGGCATTATGTATATCTGATATAACATTTCCTCCAAATACAAAAACTTTTCAATGTCTAAGCCCTTTTGGGGGTTCCTCATTATCCTTCCAATGTAAACTGGCTCTTCAAACTCCTGGCTCCTCACTAACTGGTCCCAGCTCAATTCTCCAGCACTGCCCAAGTAAGGAAGCCACAACTCTCCCCTCAACAACTCTGCGGTGCCACTTCTTTCCTCTGTCTGCTCAGCGCTCTCCACCTTGTTTTTCAAATCTGCTCACAGAATCCACTTCCAAGATGTCCTTTCTGAGGCTCCTGGAGACACAGGATCCGGTGCCCTTCCATGAGCTCACAAAGCCACCTGTGCTGTTTGTCTTACCTATTTCCTTTTTGCAGAGACAAAACACCCAACGAAAGGTTTATTTAGCTCACAGTTTGTAGAGCTTTCAGTCCATACTCGCTGACTCCAAGGCAGAGCAGCACGAGGCAGAGGGCAGCAGTTCATGGAGGAAGATTACAAAGAGCAAGGGAGGGGCAGCGGCTTCCATGGCTAGCAAGCCTGTTTCCCCTCCTTACTCTTTGTACTCAGACTATCTGTCCCAGGGCAGATGTAGCACTCACTTACCCCCGTATTGGATCATGAATGAATCACAAACTCTAGAAGCCACCTCAGTGACTGCATGAGGCTTTGGGGCAGCAGTTCTCAACCTGTGGGTCGAGACCCCGGTGGTAGCAATGAGAATACATAATGCATATCAGGTATTTACATTCCGGATCATAACTGCAGCAAAATTACAGTTTTAAAGTAGCCACCAAAATTATTTTTTGGTTTGGGGTCACCGCAACATGAGGACCTGTGTTGCAGGGTCATGGCATTAGAAAGGTTGAGAACTACTGCTTTGGGGAAACAACTAGACGCAAACCATGACACTGTTCCATTTGAACGCTGTTCTTAAAATCCCACTGTAACCGGCCCTATCTAGGCAACACATATTTGATAACTGGACTTGCGTCTCCTTCACAAGGTATGGATCCAAATGCCTGCCATGTAGCAAGGGCAGAGTCCCAAACCAAAACCTAGGCATCACTCACATGCAACCCAGCACTGCTTGAAGGAACTTTCAAATGAGATCCTCTATATTTTCTTACAGGTTACGGGATGAGCCATGTGTAGGGGAGCCCAGGAATACTCTCAGCACTTTGGAGGCTGAGGCAGGTGGATCGCTGTGAGTTGCAAGAAAGCCTGGCCTCCAGTGAGCTCACGGCATCCTGAGACCCACAGTGAGACTCAGTTTTAAAACAACAAATAAATAAAAGCTGAGGGAGCCACTGCTGCTGGCACAGTAGAATTTAAAGGGCGTCTGCTGAATGTAAGGAGAATTTGAAAGATGAAACTACAAACAGCACAAAAAAATCAGCCTCTTATTCCCTCCATTCCTAAAACTCCACCACAGAGCATCACAGTTAGAAAAGCATCTGTTTGCTGAATAATTATGATTTCTGAGCATCCCGGCTTTATTGACTAAACTCCAATGACCTTTCCACAATTTAATTATTCCCTAAATGAAAGGTATTTTTCAACATCTGCTCTTAATTTACTTTTAATTTGCATCTTACCCTGTCCTCTCTGCTGAAGCTGAAATCACTAATATAGGATGACATTATCTTCACAGAGTAACATTAAACATCCTACTCTTCAATTAAAGGTGCATTCAAATAGTTTTCCAGGCTCTATTTTGCATATAGATTTTCTTTTAGCTGTCCAAGACAATTATCCTCACTTGAAAATGAGATTAATATTACCTTTCTTTGTTACTTTTTTCAAGGAATGATTATAGTGTTGCATAAACATGAATAAACTTTCTTTTTTCTCATTTTAATTTGTCTAAGTTTTCCTAAAGACAGGCTCCCTTACAGAATATAGAAGAAAAAATACAAATGCTACTGAAACTTCATTCAATATAAAGTTCCTTACACTACATGACCAAGATGCAATGGGTAGCCAAGCACGCTTGTAATCCAGCCCTCGGGAGGCTGTGGCAGAAAGATCACTGCAATTTCTCGGCCTGCCTGGGGTACACAGTGGGTTCAAGCCCAGCCTGCATTACAAAGCAAGGCCCTGTCTCAAAACCAATCTCAACAAAGATGCAATGGGAGAAAATCAGCAGCGGCAAACTAAAGTAATGATAATTCTAAAATATTAAATAGTTGATCAAATCCTAGAGAAAGAACTAGGAACTCAAGTTTAGCAAGCTGAGCTATAATGTGATTTGAGAAAACTATACATCTGCTTGATGTTATGAAGGTGAAGCTGACCCTCAGGCTTTCTATGAGTTGCTCCCTGCCTCTGGCCACCCTTGACATCCACCACCTACACCTGCATCACTCTGCCAGCTACCCAGAATCTCTGATCTCAGCGTTGCCCACAACACTTCCCTGCTCCTGGCTTCTACTCTAACAGCCAGCAAAGCTGGGCTTGAGCCCCCATCTACTCACCGGGGTGGAGGCCCACCGGGGTGACTCTCCTTGCAGCAGGAGTAACTGTCTCTCTCCATTTGGGCCGAGCCTGACACTATTTCCATGGACAGGCCTGGCTTGGACTGTTCGGGTGGCCTTATGCAATGCATATCGGTCTTGCCAAAGTGCTGGTGGCAGTCCCTGAAGACAGCAAGGGTGTTTCCCCACCAGCCCCACCTGCTGCTCCCTAGTGTGAGCTGGGTCCAGATGGGATGAAGACCCAGTGCTCCATGCTGTTGGCTGGGATCGAGCCCGTAGATAGAGACTAAGACTTCCTGGGGCTTGAGAGATTACACAGCAGTGTAGAAGCACCTACCCTGAAACAATATATACTGTCTCAACGATGTAAGGCAGATTCATCTGTATCCTTCTCTCTGCATACTGCAGAGGTGAATACCGGCCTCCTACCTAGCCCAGCTCACGGTACTCACCCACTTCCTGCCATTCTCAGTCACTCATCCTCAAGCCACTCGTTCCTTCATGAATGAATAAAACCCAGGTTCAGCCCTGGATGGAAGTCTTTGCTCCAGATAGCCTTCATCACAGCTAGACCTAGGATCCCTTGGCTCCCCAAAACTACAAATATGCCTTAGTGTCTTTATTCTCCTGTGGACTGCACTAGATTGGAATTAACTCACTAGAATTCTAAGGACTTTTCCATGGGTTACACATTTAAACTGGGCCACAAGGAGGACTGGTGGGGCTATGTTCAGTCTCCAGTACTGCCAAAGGAAAAGGCCGGACAGTCACAGTGCCCGGTCATGCTCTGGGACACCCAGCAGAGAGCGCCCAGGACCAGGCACATATTACATCTTACGTCCAACACTTGCGCCCTTTTCCTCTCCCCTGGCCCAGGCCCAGCGATTCTGAGCACACCAGCACTTGCTTACACTTCATTAAACCTAGCAGCTTTTTCCATGCCGTCTTGGACCACACCCAATTCTCTGTTCAGAACACACAAGCATCTAGAAACCCAGGGGGACCCATCGCCCACAGCAACACTCAGAAGTCGTGTCCTGCTCCATGTGTCATTCAGACCATGATGAACACTCTCAAGCCAGTCACCCACTTCAAATCCCTCGAGGGCTCCCTCAGTGGTTCTAAAGCGCTTTCAAAATCTTCCATCCGGACCCTTACTGCCACCCTCAACTACAAATACACATTCTGAGGCCTCAGTCTTTTTCTGTCACCTGGAATGTCCCTCCCGCTGTCCACATGGCTGCTCTGGGGCATTCCCTGAGACACACCCTGAATTCCACAGGCCAGGGCCCTCTGGGCCCAGCCTGGCTTCTGCTTCTCTTCCCCCTCTGCCTTTTATTCCTGCGTGGGTACCTGCAACAGTAACTCTAAACTATGCTTTCCCAGATGATGGGAACTCACCGGCGCCCTTTTACTACTCTTGCTCAAAATAGATGTCTGTCCCAAAAGGCGACAGACGCCCCACCGGTGAAAGCTGCCAAAGAGCAGTGGTCTGGGCAGGCAGTGGTCTGGGCGGGCAAGCGCTTCATCAGTTCTCTTGCCAGAGCCTGCATCCCAGACTCCTTGTGCACACACATGCACGAGAAGCCTGTGGCCATGACGGGCTTCCACCCAGGAGACCCGGAAGAGAACAACACGCACACACACACACACACACACACACACACACACACACACACACGCCGTCAGGGCGTCTCATTCAAACAACAGCAGCCTCGTCCAGTCCTCAGGCCTGACCAATGGAGAAAGAGGGGAGAAGGATGTACCTCAACTGCCGGCACACAGGGGAGAGCAGAGGACAAAGACTGATGTGGTCAGTGACTGACCAGGAAAGTGCTGATTGTCAAGAAGTTGATGAAAAACTATCAGACGTGTGGCACTGGAGGGCTTAACAGCGGGTGAACCATCTATTTTATTACCTTGGTTAACAAGACTGACAAGGGTGCCTCCAGCACAGATTACATGTAAAAGAGCCCCATCCTTGTATAAGGATTTTCTAACATTTCAGGCAAACTGCTAACATGTCATACATGTACACTGTTCCAGCTTGGGTGTGACACAAGCCATGCAAATTTTGTTCGTCTATGTCAGTATCTATGCACTAAAGCTCTCAAACAACTAAAAAAGGATGCGCATGACCCAGCTAGCAGAAGGGAGGTGCAACCTGCTCCCCTCAGCCCAGCCCTCCGCAACACTGACCAGACCAGAACCATCTGCTCATGAATAAGGCAGGAACCCACGCGAGCCTGGAGCAGCACGGGAGGCTGCTACCAAGCCCCTTCCGGGTGCACAGACTGAGCCAAAGCCTGGCGTCAGGAAAGCCGACCAGGGAAGCAGATACAGGTACAGAGCTAAAGGAGCCGAAAGCACAGAGGAAAACGAGCAAGGAGGAGCGGTGGAGGCACGTACAGTGAACAGAAAAGGGGGCTCCAAGTGCATATGAGGATGTGGGTGGGTGGGGAGTTCTTAACTTCAGGCTGGGGGTTAAGACACCAGGCTCAGAAACCAGAACAAGCCAAAGATGGGGAATGTGCCAGGGAGTGGCTCCATGTGCCCTGACAGTGAGCCGGGATAGAGGGTAGGGTGCAGTAAAAGGCAAGAGGCCACTGGACTTTGGGATCCCTTCCTTCCTTTCTTTCTTTCTTTCTTTCTTTCTTTCTTTCTTTCTTTCCTTCCTTCCTTCCTTCCTTCTTCCTTCTTCCATCTTCTTCCTTGATCTTCTTAGCCCACCCCATATGGGGATAGAACTCAGAATCTTGTGTTAGCCAAGCAGGCACTATCTCCCAGCTAATTTTGGGGGTTTGGGGCGGATAGAGTCCTACTATGTAGTACAGGCCGACTTAAACTCACTACAGAGTCCAGGCTGCCTCAGACTCTCAGAGATCCTCCTACCTCAGGCTCTGGAGCACGGGGATTACAACCATGAGTCACAGTACCTGACCAGGACAAACCTCATGTAAACACACAGGCAGAGCAGGGAGTGCCCCAAGGTGACATTTCCCATCTCATGCCCTAAATCCCAGTCAATAAAAACAAATCCACAAAAACAAAAAATTAATTAATTAATAAACACACAGGCAGGCAATCTATCTGCCCCAGGGCTACACAGTCCAGAACAACAACTGTCCTACCCCAAGTGCACAGCAAGGCCAACCTGCGACAGAGAGTGACACACAAGTAGTTCTCTCAGGATGACACTCTGCTGATGCAAAACTGTTGCATGTCTTGCCAATATCCACGCAGGGTTCAGCACTTCAAATCCACTCCAATTTTTTTATACACACTGCATTAAGTGGGAGTTATATACAATCAAGGGTTAGGGGTGTTACATGGGTTACAAGCCATGAAACTGCCCACTGGTGCCACATGTAAAATCACAGAAGTTAGCATTCTACTGTGCTGCACGATGAATTCTTTTCTCCCTGTATAGGGGATTGAACCCAGGCTCTGTGCAGAGCTACATCACTGATTTTCTTTAAACACAGTCTCACAGTGTAGTTCAGAATGGCTGAACTCACATCATAGCCCCAGCTGACTGAATTCACAGCAATCCTCCTGCCTCAGCCTCCCAAGCGCTAAGCACTAGTATTCAAGGTATACACCACCAGACCCATCATCAATTTTTCTTTTGAGATAAGATTCCATTCAGTTACTAACTTACGCAGGATGGACTCAAACTCATGTCCTCCTGACTCAGCTTCCCAAAGTGCTAGTGTCACCGGCATCCAACACTTAAAGGGACAATGTAGGGAGACAAAGGAAACAAGACACACACAGGGTTTTACTTACAAGCCTCCGAAGGTTAGACTTTGGGGTGAGGCCAGCCAGAAGTTTACAGTGCCAAGTAAGATGTAAATTCATTCTGCCATCTGTCTTAAAAATATTTTAGAGCCTGGGCATAGTGGTGCACACCTGCAATCTTAGCACTCTGGGAGGCTGAGGCAGGAGGATCCAAGTATAGACTCAATTGGACAACTCAGTGACTCAATGAGACCCTGGCTCAAAATAAAAAATAAGGGGCTGGGGAAATAGCTATATGGCATAGTGCCTCCCTGGCAAGTGCAAGGTCGTGAGTTCAAACCCTGGTCCTGCAAAAAATAAAATAAAATAAAGAATAAAAAGGAGCTGGGGATGTAGCTAAGCGCAAAAGTTCAATCCTTAGGACCAAAAAGAGAAGGAAGGGGACAAGGTTTCCCCTTAGCTGAGCACAAAGCAAAGCCTGCAACACAGGGAACCCTGCGTGCAAGGCAAGTACACGCACAACCGTGACCCTTGTTGTAAGTGTTGAAAAGAAGTGTTCTCAAAAGTAATCATAAACATTTGGCACAGCAAGGGGAGAGAAAGGGAACAGAGATGCGTCCCGCGCATGTGCCAACCCCACACGATGGATACAGTTGTTGCCTACTGTAGACGCGGGTTAGTAAGATCTTGTAAAAGCTGGAGAAAGGTTAAAACGGCCACAACCACTGGACAGCGGCTCTCTCGATGAAAGGCGGGTGCATTCACCCTGGCTCTGAGCCAAGGCACCAGTGAGAATGAAGCAGCTGAAGCTCCTGATGCCAGGGCCCCCCACTGGGCCCCCCTGGGGCCCCAGAGGGCTGCTGGGACCACGACTGCCTTAGGAACGCCACATGAGACAAGCGCAGGGCACACCAGGATGGACACAAGTGAACGCGCACGCAGTCACAGAACTGACATCACACAGCGTGGTCCACACAGAGCGAATGGCATCTGCCCTGAACCTTCAGCAGGACTGTGGTCCGAAATCCTGTGAGGGGAGAGAAGAAGGACCAGGGAATCTAACCCAGGGCCCCAACGGTGCTGCACAAGCCACATCCCAGCCCTACTAAATTTTTTATTTCCGGACATGGTCCCTCAAAGTGGTCCAGACCAGCCTCAGGCCTGTGAGACTCATGCCTCAGCCTCCTGAGGCGCTGGGATTACGGGTATACAGCACTGACTCAAAAATCTTAATTATAGGGGCCCGGCGGGATGGCTCAGTGGCCTAAAGCGCCTGCTTGGGAAAGCTTGGGCGGCTTCAGGGACCACGGTTCAATCCCCGGCACCACATGCTGCGCCAGCCCTGCCCTTGGGGTGGGCTGAGCCAGCCATAAAAATAAATAAACTA
>PVJA010056356.1:0-10735 GCA_004027025.1 Myocastor coypus
AAAAAAAAAAAAAAAAAAAAAGAATTTATTAGCCGGGCATGGTGGCGCATGCCTGTAATCCCAGCACTCGGGAGGCTGAGGTAGGAGGATCGGTGCGAGTTCAAGACCAGCCTGGGCTACAAAGTGAGCTCAAGGCCAGCCTGAACTGCATAGTGAGACCCTGTCTCAAAAAAGACAAAAAACATTTTTTTTTCTTGTGTCAGAACTTTTGTTTGTTTGTTTGTTTATTTATTTTTATGGCCGGCTCAGCCTGCCCTGAGGGCAGGGCTGGAGCAGCATGTGGTGCTGGGGTTTGAACCGTGGTCCCTGAAGCCGCCCAAGCTTTCCCAAGCAGGGGCTTTAGACCACTGAGCCATCCTGCCAGGCCCAAAGGGAGATTCTTGGTCTAGTGTTTGGGTTGGAGGCTGCCGGGCACAAGCACCTGCCTGGTAAGTGCAAGGTCCTGAGTTCAAGCCCTGATACAAAGCCAAAAACACTCCTCCCCCAGGGAAAAAAAAAAACCCACAGAAAAATCCTGGAGTTTCAGTCACAATTATCCAACAGACAATGATCAGGTACCAATTTTGTATTGGGTACAACACTGGGTCCCGGGACAGTCAGTAGTGTCCTTGCCCTCAGGGACCTTCCTTCTGAGGGAAGGGACATGTAAGTATATATATATATATATATATATATATATATATATATATATATATATATATATTGTCTTTTTGAGACAGGGTCTCACTGTGCAGTTCAGGCTGGCCTTGAGCTCACTTTTGTAGCTCAGGCTGGTCTCGAACTCGCACCGATCCTCCTGCCTCAGCCTCCCGAGTGCTGGGATTACAGACGTGAGCCATCACGCCCGGCTAACATGTAAGTATATTGATGACCAAATACAGTGGGAAAAATGCCACGATGGGATGTTAGCAATTAGGATGTTAGCAACTAGTGACAACAGCTTACGAAAGATTCAAGAATTTATCTGCTATTTCTTCTCTTGGTTTCTTTCTTTCTCCTTTTTGGAGACAGGTTCTTGCTATATGGTCCAGGCTGGTCTCAAACTTGTGATCCTCCCGCCTCAGCCTCCCTAGTTTTGTGGTCACAGGCCTATCTGCTAGTTCTTTATTTCAAGCTAGCCAAAGACTTGAGCAGGGAGGGCGTCTGAGTCCACCTCCTCAGGCCCTCGGTATTACACAGAAGAGGACTGCACCTCACTGGGGTGGGAGTGAATAGCCCTGGCTAGCGTAAGTTCGCCCCAGGAGAGCTGGATAGTAGTTCTCCCACCAACCCAGCTGCTGCTCCTCTCAGGTGACGTCACTGTCACGAGGTACCTGTGTCTGTTCCCACTCTGGTCCCTGCCAGATCAAACACACCGTCAGGAAGGCGGCCGGCTGTGGAGCTCTCAGCCGTGTTTACCTTGCAATGTTGGTGACGTCCCTGCAGCATTCATTCCTGGTTTCCAGGCCAGGCACCGATGTCGCTCACCAGGCTCCCTGCTGAGGCCATTTTCTCCTCAGCCTCGAGGTCTTCCTGAGTCCCCTTGTTCCTGGCACTGCAGGGAGGGCACAGCCCTCTTAGTCCAGGTGATCCATTGACTGGGTCTTCTTAACTTATTTCAGGTATTTAATTGGAGGTTGTTCTTCTTTTATTTATTTATTTTGCCACTGGGGATTGAACCCAGGACCTTGAGCTTGCCAAACAGGTGCTTACATTGCTGAGCTATCTCCCCAGCCCTGGAGACCGTTCTTCATGGAGCTTCTCATTCACCTGGGCCTCATAGCAGAAAAAACAAACAAACAAACAAACAAAAACAACTAATTTTCAGTCTTCCCATCCTTGGGAAGAGCTGCTTGAAGACTCACCATGTGGCTAGCTCAGCTCTTTTTTTTGCAATTGTTAAGGCTGGCACTACCTGCCCTGGGGGTGGGGCTGGGGCAGCATGCAGTGCTAGGGATTGAACCGCTATCTCTGCCATTGCCTAAGCTTTCCTAAGCAGGCGCATTAGACCCCTGAAACATCTCGCCAGCCCTAGCTCAGTGCTCTTAGCCGCACCCGCTGGCCAACTTGTCTCCTCTGCTCGCCCCCAGCTTCGTTCCAGAAGCACTCCCTGTGTGCCTGTGTCACATGCAAAGGTGAGGTAGGTCCTCAGAGAGCAGGCGAAGTGACCATTTGGGGGACCTACTCAAGAGAGCTGTCTCTAGGAGCTCCTGGCTTGTCCACCAGAATTCTCCCCACTGCCCAGCTCCCAGGCCGGAGTCTAAATCCTGCTGCTCTGTGGTCCCCAGTGGTAGGTGTCGGGCTCCCACCTGGCCATGGCATGAATGTGATTGTGCTGGCACGATGTCCCGGATGGCCAGGTGACTGCATTACAGACGCTGGACCACGTCCTTCCCTGAGGTTCTCCAGCGGCTTCTCTACCAGGAGCAGAATCCAAGCTCCCCCCGACCCCACACCCCCGCGCGCTCCTCCAAGAACTGCCCTAGCCAGGCTCCGTTCCACCCACAAGGAGCCCAGCTTCCCTGCTCCCTTCTCTTCCCTCTCAGCACTCCATGTTTTGCTCTGGTTTTGAGAACACCTAGCATTTATATTTCACGTAAGAGGTGGCACTGTTGTCTTCCTAGCGACGTCCCCGCCCCTCCCGCGTTTTGCCCCCTCACTTCCCGCCTCCCTCACTTCCACCTCCAGCCAGGCTAGAGCCCCTCCCCTCCCATCAAGTCATTCTCCTTCCTTGCCGGGGATTTTCAGGATTTGATAACTGAGATTTGCTTATGGATGCCGCTCTGGAATTCGAAGGCCAGCTGTGTGTCTACCTGATAGAAGGACAAGAAAGGTTCAGTGACGGATGGGATAGGTCATTTTGAAATCCCCTCCCATTTCCTGTGCAGATGTCCCCTTGCCCAGGGAGGCAGAAAGAGGCCCTCTCCAAGTATGGTGACCCACAGCTGTCCTAAACTCCCAGGATTCTATGGGATTTAGGATTTTTCAGATATAGAATGGAGAAAGCACCAAGAAAAACTGGGACTAGCTGGTCACTTTTGGCCAGAGATTTCTTGAGGGAGAGCAACAGCTGAGTTGGGGCTGGGGATATAGCTCAGTGGCACAGTGCCTGCCTGATAAGTGTGAGGTCCTGAGTTCAATTCCAGGTACCAAACCAAACCAAACAGCTGATTTTCAGTTCAGCTGTATTATCCTTTATCCATGCGGTCTTATTCTTTTAAAAAAATTTCCCCCTACTTTCATGTATTTGGTACAGGGTCTCACTATGCAGCTGGGGCTCATAGTGATCCTCCTGTTTTCAGCCTCCCCAGTACTGGGATTACAAATGCGTGCCACCATCACCCGACGAGGTTGCGCCCCAGGAATGGGGCCACTGTGTCATGCAGGACCTGGGATCGAGTCCTGGTCCCTGCGCTTTCCGAAGCAGGCACTTAGTCCTCTGAGCTACCTCACCGGCCCTAAACTTTGTAAATTAGGGGGAGAGCAAATGCTTTTGCAATGTCTTACATGATGTCACATAGGTGGAATCCTTGAAACATTCTATAAACACACACAAGCACACAGAGACACAGACATAGACACAGAGACACACAGACACACACACACAGACACACACACACACACACACACACACACACTACAGAGTCTAAATGTTTAACATAGCTCTGATGTTAATACAGCATGTATTATTTGAACTTGATAAATATCTGATACACTGTTGAGCCAAATTACTAAGTAAACTATTAGATCATTTCGAAAACCTCAGACCCATGAAATCTGAAGAAATCAGGCTGTTCCAGAAATTATTCCTAGTAGGAAGCAGAAAAACTTCATAATCTATATATAGCAAGTTACCTCTTCCTCTGGTGACGGAAATCAGTCATTAAACAGAAGGGCTGGCCTGCCCCCTGGTGGCAAGTCTTAGTACTGCTTCCCGGCACACCTGAGTCAAGGCTGGGTGACAATTGAAGGAGGCTCTGCCTAAGGCCTTCAGTCCGCTGAGCTATCCGGCTGGCTCCTAACAGTAGCATTTTTGTGGGCCAATGATGTTCAAAACCTTTCTCTGTGCCTTTTTTCCCCACATTGGTAGATCTCATTTAATTAAATGTCCTTTTATGTGTTTTTGATCATTGTGTAATTGGTTTGCTTGGTGTTAGGGTGTTGTTGCTATTATTATTGTTTTATTGTGTTTTGATGATCATATACATGATCTGCAAGTATTCCCCTCATTTGCCACTTTATCTTTTTCACCATCCTCTTCCTTCATAGCCAGCTCATTCAGAGGCCAAAACTCTTTGATTTTAATAAAGATAAGTTTATCAATTTTTTTTTTTTTTTTTTTGCTTTTTGAGACAGGGTCTTGCTATGGCAGTTCAGGCTGGCCTTGAGCTCACTTTTGTAGCCCAGGCTGGTCTTGAACTCACACACATCCTCCTACCTCAGCCTCCCAAGTGCTGGGATTACAGGCGTGAGCCACCACGCCCGGCTTAGAGAATCCTTTGTTTCTTTCTGTGTGTGTATGTGTGTGTATGTATTTTAGGGAAGGGTCTACGTGGAGTTCAGAGTCTCACTACTAGATGGGACTCAGTGATGCCCCTGTTTACAGCCTCTCAAGAGCTGGGATTACAGGCACACACTACCATGCCCTGTCTCAACTGCCATCTCAGCGCTCTCTGGAGGTGGGGCCCAGGGATTGAACCCCCAGCCCCTATGCCTGCTTGCCGGGGTTTTAATCCATTGAGCTATTTGGCCAGCCCTTGAACTAGAGAATCCTACAGTGATGAGCTACCCCCAGCTCCAGCGCCTTCAAATACCCTAGGCTTATCTCTTGTCGTGCCCCACCTCCTGTACCAGGGACCAAACTGGGGACATCATGCATGCTAGTCAGGTACTCATGTCACTGAGCTGTCTCCCCAGCCTGGTTTATTGCTTGTTCACACTATATGTGGGCAGGCAGGCGCTCTGCTTATCACCGTCACTAGGGGAACTCAGATCACTGAAGCAGCCTTGTCTAGGACATTGCTGGTCGCTAGGCCAGAGGGGGAAACCGTCCTCAAATGTCTCACACAGGCTAGTGAATGTGCCAGTGAGCTAACAGTTCTACTTGCAATTTACTGGCGAGACAGGTGAGCCCCACAGCCTTGGGGAACCACGGAGGCAAGGAGGAGCAAGCCTACCACGTAACCTGGAGAGGGAAGATGTGTGAGTCCACAGCCTCCGAGCTGGTCGCAGTAGAGGGGATGGAGTAGTATTGAGGGCTGCAGGGGCTCCGGGCAATTCGCACCCCTCTTTCTTTTTTACAGCTTTATTTTCGGGCCAGCAAGATAGGTCAGCGGTCTAACGTGCCTGCTTAGCCAAGCTTAGCACACTCTCTCTCTGTCTCTCTCTGTCTGTCTCTGTCTCTCTGTGTGTCTCTGTCTCTGTCTCTGTCTCTGTCTCTCTCTCTCTCTCAGATCAGATTCCTCTATGCCCCGCCCCACAGAGCTGCCATCTGAGCCACTGCCCCCACAGCAGCTGCTGCTGCCTACTACTGTCACTACAGGGCTCCCTCCCCAGTGCCACTGGCCACTACTGGCTACTATCAGAGCCTAAAGCTGCAGCCGCTGCTTCACCCTCATAACTCAATTTTCAGCTAAAGTGATATCTCACTCCCTGTTGGTTCCCTCTACCCTTGCCTTTCATTACCACCCTAGTCCAGTTACAAAAAACAACTCATAAACCATTCCCTCCAACAGCGTGTGCCCCTCCTTCTGCTCTCAAGCTGAAGGCAGAATAACAACCAGCTATCCTTCCCTTTCCAGTTGAGCCTGCCACTTACCTCTCTTCCCAGGCCCCTCAGCCACTTCAGCAGACACTCTCCTGTTGATGCTACAACAAAGAGACCCTGAATCAGAGCTTCCTGCCCATCTCTTTACAGCCTCCTTGCCAGCCCAAAGATCCGAAGATCTGAAGATCCGGGTCTCAGGAGTTGTCAGCGCTCCTCTATTGTATTATGCCTAATCCTCATCCCCTGCTCAGTTTGCTTACTTCTACTCAAGCTTGGTAACTATGGATAAGAGGTTTTTACATTTTTCAAGCTCTTCTTATAAGAGATCTCTGCTAATTGACCTACAAAAATTCTGACTAGTCTCTCATTATTATAAACTTAAACAGGTCATCATAATTTAACCTGGCCAGAAATATATTTGGGTGCACTCTGATTTTGTAAAGGTGTTCATGTATGTTTATATGTTGTTCTGTTGACAGCTGTTCCTTTAAATCAAACAAAAATCATTAAAAGGGGGAAAGATGATTGGATAGGACTCTTGATTGGCAGATAGCGGGTGGACAGCCCTTGTTTATCAGTGGAAAGCCTCCAATAATCTTTAAAAAAAAAAAACCCTAATAATTTTTCTAAAAGCAAAAAAAAAAAAAAAATTAAAATAAGGTTTTCTCATAAAAGTTGTTACTTTATTTTTCATTTTTTTTGTGGGACCAGGGTTCGAACTCATGACCTTGCACTTGCCCAGCAGGCACTTGTGCCTCAGAGCTATCTCCCCAGCCCCAAAAGTTGTTACTTTAAATATAGTCATGCCTCTCTCTTATGCTCCAGGTATTTCTAATAAGAGGTTCATGTCAAGCTAACATGAGGTCATCAGTTAAATGATAATTTTCTCATTATCTCTTATGACTGTTAAATGACACTACTACATATGACTATTTGTGTCAAATGCTCTTTGTACAAGTTTAACTACTGTCTACCAATATTTGACAGGAATTTAACTGCTACAATGTCTATGGTTGATAAGAAATAACAGTTCTCTAGTCACATATTTCAAGGTGTTTGATAATCAAGTGTATTGCTCTCCTGAAAAAAATAACTATTATTAATTCCTATTTTATATCCTGATCTACTCATGAAATTCATGCCAAGCTAAAAAGACAAATCTCAGGGCTGGGGAGATAGCTCCAAGGCACAAGTGCCTGCTAGGCAAGTGCAAGGTTGTGAGTTCGAACCCTGGTCCCACAAAAAAAAAAATAAAAAATAAAAAATAAATAAAAAGACAAATCTCGTCCTTCAAACCTCACAAGAAAATTTACTAAACTGTTCATGTCCTCAGTAATAGAGACAAAGCTAACTATATACAAGTGCCAACTTTTGGCTGTGACACTCGGGACTCTCATCAAAGTGAGATCTTAACAAGGTAATGCTAAGCCTAAACAATGCTACATCCTAGCTCTTCCTGCAAGTGTGGCAAAGAAGGACCCCGGGCACAAGCCTGCCCCAACTTACAGCCACCACTGGTTCTACCTACAAGCATGAAGGTCACTGGAAATGTGACTGCCCTGTCTGCCAGAGAGCGGGTAAGTCATCCAATTCCCTACCCTCCCAGGAGAACTCGCCACAGCCAGATCCATCAATACTGGACCTGCTTGGTCTTGCCGCTGAAGAAGAACAGCAGAACTTGGGGTCCATGGCTCACATCAAGGTATCTTTGTCAGCATCCCAGGTCTCACTGGACATCTCCGATTAAAGAAAAACAAAAAACAAAAAACATTTTTCTTGCTGACACAGACATATAGTGTTCTTCCTGAATTCTAAAGTTGCCGTATTGGATCTACAGTCTCCACAGTGGGTGTTGATGGCCGACCTACACAGGCCCATTTCCTGCTCACTCCAGAGACTGTGCTTCACTCATAATTTCCTTGCGATTCCAACCTGTCCCATACCTCTCATAGGCAGAGATCTCCTCCAAAAGCTCCATTTCTCTCTCACCTCTCTCTCCCCGCACAGGGTACATCCTATAAAGCTAACCTCAGTGCGCGGCCAGCTCTTCCCAGCCCCTTTCCCTTGTCACCCACACATTCTGAGACACTTCTAGTCCCACTCACACCATACATGCTATTCCTACACGGGTGTACCTCAGAGGTCCCATGGTCTTTCCCTATATTCCCCAATACCCAATAGCCCCAAAACATCAGCAGGAACTCAAGCCCCTCACCATCTCCTCACTCCTGCTCTTCAACATGGCCATGACATTCAGATCATAGCCTCTCTTCTTGCTTCTACCCAGACTGCCAACCTCACCAAGTGTTGTCTGTACATGTCCATTCCAAGGCCTGATGTTACGGCTATCCCTGCCATACCCGACAGCACGCACACCTGTCCTCTTCCCAAGAAGCCTTTAGCCACTGATTTCTCCCTTTTTTAAAAAAAATTATTTTTATTTATTTATTTTTCTTGTTTCAGAAGCTTTGTTTGTTTATTCACTCATTTTTATGGCTGGCTCAGCCCGCCCCGGGGGCAGGGCTGGCCCAGCATGTGGTGCTGGGGATCGAACCGCGGTCCCTGAAGCTGCCCAAGCTTTCCCAAGTAGGCGCTTTAGACCACTGAGCCATCCCGCCGGGCCCCTGACTTTTCCCTTTTACAACTCCCCTCTTCCCACAGTCTCACATGTTCAACACACCTCCAGACAAGCAACACAAAATAGACACACAGCTCTTTCTGTGTGGCACCTTGATACATAAAACTCCGTCTTCCTTTAGCTGGCGCTCCTCCTAGGGCCCCTTGTAAGCTTGCTATTATGCTCATGGTAGCCTCCTGCTTCATTTCCCTCATCCACAATACTGTCACCAGATTCACCACCCCAAATTTTTTTTTTTTTTTTTGTCTTTTTGAGACAGGGTCTCGCTATGCAGCTCAGGCTGGCCTTGAGCTCACTTTTGTAGCCCAGGCTGGTCTCAAACTCGCACTGATCCTCCTGCCTCAGCCTACCACCCCAAATTTTAACCAAATGTTTCTCTCAGATTATTCCTACCAGGCCTTACTCCAACGAGACCCTTCAATGACGACGACAACTCCTCTCCCTGATCTCCAGACTTGTCCCCATGGTGTCCCTGCTCAGCAGGAAGTATCCAGATGATTTCTTCCCCTGTTTTCTATCAAATAAGAGTCTGGAGCTGGGTGTGGTGGCGCATGCCTGTAATCCCAGTACTTGGGAGGCTGAGACAGGAGGATTGGTGCGAGTTCAAGACCAGCCTGGGCTACAAAAGTGAGCTCAAGGCCAGCCTGAAAAGCATAGTGAGAGCCTGTCTCAAAAAGACAAAAAAGACAAAAAAAAAAAAAAAAAAAAAAAAAAAGAGTCTGGGATGCTAGGTCAGAATTCAAAGCTTCCCAGGCACCCTGCCCCCAAACTTGCTCTCCCTTGGCCCCACACAGAGCCAAACCCAAACCACAGAACGGGTCCACCTGACTTTGACCTGGAAACTCCACTGTTAACATTGAAGGTTCACTGCAGACCAGGTAGTCCTGCCAAGTATTAGCTCTCCCACAGCTGTTCCACCCCCCCAACTCATAATTAGCTATTGCCCAGCTGTTTCAGCCCATAATAGCCCTCCCCAAAAGATCCTATAAAGCCTCCTTCCCCCCTTTGTTCGCTGCTGTCTTGGTCCGCTAGACAGCCAGCCTGCTTGATGTCCCCAGTAAATCTACTCACGTCAGAATGCCTGGCCTGTTTGATTGCATGGGTTTGGACCTAATAGAAATAAGGCAAACACAATTCCTGCTTTCTGTACACCACTTCTTTTTCTCTAGCTATAAATATAACTGGCATCTATGGTAGTGTTGTAGGCAGATGAATTAGATAGAAATATTAGAGGCAGTCAGACAAGGCCAGGCCCTGAAAGAGGCAATAGGGAAGACAAGGCAACTTTGCAGTTTAGAAGAGACAGACACTCTCCACTGTGGGCCAGTCCTCAAGACAGAAGGGAACAAATGCAGCCACACACTTCCCTAGGAATGGGCAATCAGGGACTGATATCCTAAATAGGTATCAATCACCTTAAAGAGTCCAAATGAGGGCCAGCAAGATAGCTCAGCAGTCTAAAGCACCTGCTTAGGTAGCTGCAGGGACTACGGTTCGATCCCCGGCACTGCATGCTGTGCCAACCCCACCTCCAGGGCAGGCTGAGCCAGCCATAACATAAAGTTTTTTTTTTTTCTTCTTCTTTTTTTTTTTTAAACAGTCTTGGGTCTGAGGAGATAGCTCCATGGCACAAGTACCTGCCTGGCAAGTGCAAAGTCATGAGTTTGAACCCTGGTCCCACCAAAAAAAAAGGGGGGGTCCTAAATGAGTCACTAACCCAAGCCCAACAGGTCTCTTATTCATGCCCACTTGCTACATGACTCCCATCCCCATTTGATGCTGGATTTAATCATTTTACCTGCACAGTGGTGCTTGTAATCTCATTGGTTGACCGTAGTTTTGTCCCACCTCATGCCCACCTAAGCAAGTTCCCATGTTTACTGATAGGTTTTTTTCAGGTGCCCAAACAGGCAGAAGGAGGAAGGGAAAGGGGCCTTATTATCTTTGAGAACACAGAGAGAATGTGCGGAAGATAAAGAATTCTCTGGATTGGACCTAAGGAGGCTGGGGGCTTTGATGGGCTTTTGGCAGGTGTGGAGTTTGAAGAGGATGCTTAGATAAACCTGAGGGAACTGATTGGGGGTGTTCCCTGTGGTGGCAGGAAGAGTGAAAGGAAATTGTACCTGCTCAGCAATTCATACTAGGGCCAGAACCTATCATTTATCACCTTAGACCAGTCTCACCGCATGGTTTTACACTATAAAAGCCCCTAGAAGAGACAGCTTCCTGGGGACAACTGCTCAGATTTCCCCTTCTATCTCTCTCTAGGACAGAAGCTTTCTTACCCCCAATAAATATAATCTACTCTTCACCTCTGTTTGTTCTTTTTTTTTTTTTTTTTTTTTTTTTTT
>PVJA010056357.1:0-10813 GCA_004027025.1 Myocastor coypus
TTGTGAGGACAATATGCAATATGTCAACTTTCAAAGAAAAGAAGGGGGAAAAGAAAAAAAAAAGTAATGTGGATTTAGAAAGGTTAATGTTTAAGTGTTTGATCAATCTTATATACCTATATGTATTAATCTAAACTGATCTGATGATGAAAATATGTAATATAACCATTGTTAAATTTAAACAATAAAAAATTGAAAAAAAAAGAATTATTAAAAAAAATAAATAAATAAAATGAATCATAAGTCAAGCAATGGCCATGACTCGACCCGAAGGCTGACACTGACAACAGTTCTACAAAGCACTGTACATGGTTCCAAAGTTAATCCTGAGGGGATTTGACCTTGGAAGATACAAAACATGAATGTTTAGTTATACAGGTCTTGCTTTAACTTGCCCTGGATTACCCAGCGGAAAAGCTTAATTACAAGGCATGAAATGCATAGCTAGATTGGTGTTATGAGCTGTAGGAGGCTTGGATCAATAGCCTCCAACGTTGCCATTTTCACTGGTGGCCCACTGCAATTGTGGAACATTGGACTGTGTATGTATCTGCTTCCTCTTAGTTCAAAGAAAAGATTTTTTTTTCTTTCCTTACCAATATCAATTGGAAGGTGTGTCATGTCCACACCTTGTGCTCTGTATTACTATTGTGAGGACAATATTCAGGGTGTCAACTGTTTAAAAAAAAATGTTTATTGAAAGTGTTAATATTTAATTGTTTGATCAATCTTATATGACTATATCTATTAATCTAAACTGATCTGATGATGAAAATATGTAATATAACCATTGTTAAATTTTTCTGGTTTTGAAATCCTGTACTATATATACTCTTACTTGTTACTGTTTTTTTCTATCTTTAATTCTGCTATTTTTTTTTAGTCTTTAAAATAAAAATAATCTAAAATAAAAAAAAATAAAATGAATCATAAAAAAGGATAAACTTAAGACATTTCTAGTTAAATGAATACACCTTGAGACGCTACTCTTAAGTTAAATAAGACACATGTGTTTAAATATTGCATTGTTTCTCTGGTGTGAGAAACCAAAAGTGTAAATAAGGACCAAAATGTATAGTGAATATTGGGCAGTGGGAAGAAAATGTTCAAATGGGGAGAGGAATAGGGAAAGGACTAGAGGGAAAGGAAGGAAGGGACAGGAAAATAAAGAGAATAAAAGGGAAAATGGAAACAAAGCTTTGGTAAGTAAGGAGGAGAAGTGGGGTGGAAAAGGGATAGGGGAATGGGTGAAAAGAAGCAAGACATAACATTTACAGGTACAAATTTCCTAAGACAAATGTAATAGTTGTGTATATCTAAAATTTACCAATAAATTTTTTATTAAAAAAAGAAAGTAGAACTAGAATCAGAAGGAGCAGAACGAAAAGCAATAGAAAATGAAGAAAAGAAGAATTAAGATTATTATGTCCATACGCCAATTCCCCACAATAAATGTAATGATTGCATATTGCACACATGAACTAATAAAAAAAAATAAGAACACCTAAACTGTAAAGCTGCCTATTAGTCACAGTTCTGTTTGTTAAATGATAACACACAAATTTAGAACTTTTCTAGAGAATAAAAGTAATGGAAGCTACAGCATCACCTTGTGGTGAGACCCAGATCTGCACTGGGATTGTTCCTGCCCTGCCTTCTCCACCTATGCCTGGGTCTGAAGTCTTTGGGCAGGGAGCTGTACACAGAAACTAAGAGATAGAGTAAACAAGACATAACCAGGTAGGGGCTGAGGAGATAGCTGAGTAGAGTAAGTGCTTGCCTGGCAAGTACAAGGTCCTGAGTTCAATCCCCAGTCCTGCAAAAAAGAAAAAAAAAAAAAAAAAGAGTCAGAAAACCTTGTTAGGGGAGTCTCCTTGGAAGTATTAGCGGCCTCCCTTTTTCCTGATATACTTCAGGCAAGATTAAGTCAGCCAAAATCAGAAAGTGTGAAAGATAAAGGGAAAATCCAAGGCGATGTGGCGGTATACTTGTGTAATCCCAACACTTACAGACGCTGATGCAAGAGGATAGCTAGAACATCTGAGTCTACTGTAAGCAATTTAGGAACTTCGTGACGCCCTATCTCAAAAGACAAATGAAAACTAGGCTGTTGCTCAATGTCTCTCTGGGCTCAATCCCTGTAGAAAACCTAGATAGTAACAGTGAAGTTATGTAGAAGTGCTAGAAGATTATCAGTGATCCACAGATCTTCTTAGAGGGAAAAAAATTAAGCCTTTTCAAAATGTATAACTCGCCGGGCGTAGTGGCTCACGCCTGTAATCCCAGCACTTGGGAGGCTGAGGCAGGAGGATCGATGTGAGTTCGAGACCAGCCTGGGCTACAAAAGTGAGCTCAAGACCAGCCTCAACTGCATAGCAAGACCCTGTCTCAAAAAGACAAAAAAAAAAAAAAAAAAAAGTGTATAACTGCCCTGTAGAAGAAGCACAAGCAGAGACCAATAGATGGAACATGCTTCTCATCCCAAATGTCAGCTTCAACTAATTAACAGTAGCTAGCAAATTATTTCCATGGACCTCCCTGGATGCAAAATATATATTAGAACTCTGGAATTGCCATTTGCTTCTCCCAACCTAAACAACACAGAAGAAATTGTTTAGGTTTATTTTAGCATTAGGACTCAGTTACATCATAATACTGAAGTGGACTGTGCAAAATGGAGTCTAAAATGATGAAAAGAAGGTTTAATGGTTCAATCATTAGTGCTACAATTTTTCAATTAAACTTCAATTAATTTGAGTCAGTGATGCAATTTTTTTAAGACCACAGATGAAATAAAATAAAATAGTACCTTTTTTTTTTTTTTTGTCTTTTTGAGACAGGGTCTCGCTATGCAGTTGAGGCTGGCCTTGAGCTCACTTTCGTAGCCCAGGCTGGTCTCGAACTCACACCGATCCTACTGCCTCAGCCTCCCGAGTGCTGGGATTACAGGCGTGCGCCACCACGCCCAGCAATAGTACCATTTAAGAGCCCTTAAATTAACTTAATTATTTACTAAGCATGCACTCCTTTTCCATCTTAACCAATATTAAGAGCTATGTGCAGCTGGGTGTGGTGGCTCACTCCTGTAATCCCAGCACTCGGGAGGCTGAGGCAGGAGGACTGATGCAAGTCCGAGACCAGCCTGGACTACAAAAGTGAGCTCAAGGCCAGCCTCAACTGCAGAGTGAGACCCTGTCTCAAAAAGACAAAAAAATGAGCTATATGCAATTTCCATAATAGGGATATAATCAAGGATAAGATTGTTAGGCAACCAACCTAATGGAGTTTCTAACCTAGTGAGAGAGGTAGAAAATAAACAAATATTGCTTTTAACATGGTGAGGAATATGAAAAGGGGAGTGGAGCATTCAGTAGAGCCTTTGGAAAGGGGCTGTACATGTCTATAGGCCAGAGGTTATAAATTTATGATGTGTTGAACAAATCCAACCACAGTTACATTTCTACATTCACACTTTAAAATAATTAACCTATAAAACAATATTTCTTAAGAACACTGATACAAGAATCCTCAACAAACTAAATTCAGTAGCATATTAACAGAATTTTATTCCATAATCAATTGAGGTTTATCTCTAGAATACGAGGATGGTTCAATATATGAAAATCAATATAGTATGCGTTAACAGAATGAAGGAAAAAAATATACAATATTTAAACTGATGCAGAAAACACATTCACCAAAACAATAGTTTCCGAGTTAAAAATATTTAACAAACTAAGAACAAAAAGAAACTTTCACCATAAAAATACCACATATGAAAAATATACAGTAAGTATCATACTTAATAACAAAAGAAGGGGCTTTCAGATTAGCTCAGTAGTTTAAGCCCTTGTTCCAGTTAGGCACAGGTGACAGCTGTTTGATCTCCAGACCCACCCTTAAGGCAGACTGAGCCAGCAAAAAAAAAAAAAAAAAAAAAAAAAAAAAAAAAAAAAAAAAAAAAAAAAAAAAAAAAAAAAAAAAAAAAAAAAAAAAAAAAAAAAAAAAAAAAAAAAAAAAAAAAAAAAAAAAAAAAAAAAAACCTCCTAATGGCAAAAGACTAAAAGCTTATCCTGTAAGATCAAGAAAAGGCAAGGATACCAATTTTCACCTCTTGTACTTAACATGGCACGGGAGTGCTTGAGAGCTAGCTCAGTGGCATAAACACCTGCCTGGCAAGTGCAAGATCCTGAGTTCAATCTCCAGTAACAAAAAAAAGAAAAAATAGTAACATATCAATAGAAGATTTAACAAGAGCACCCAGGCAAGAAAAATTAAATAAATAAAAGCCATGTAAACTGGAAAAAAAAGAAATAAAACCATCTCTGTTTATAGTTGAAGTGATTTCATATATGGAAAACCCAAAAGATTCCATGTAAAAACCTGTTTTTAAAAAAACTGCTTTATACATTGTATAATGTATTAAATTATCACACTGTACATCATAGACATGTACAATTATTATGCGCCTATTAAAATATTTTAAGCTAGTAAATGTAAACCTATTAGAAATGATAATTGAAGTCAGCAAATGAACAGGGTACATAGGGCCAGAGAGCTAGCTCTGTGGCACAAGTGCCTGCCTGGCAAATGCAAGGTTATGAGTCCAAACCCTGGTCCCACTAAATAAATAAGAGGGTACAAAGTCAAAATGTAAAACTCAGATGACACCTATACATATACACTCACAAACAAGTCTATTCGCAGCAGCACCAAAAAGAATAAAATAGGGGCTGGCCAGATAGCTCAGTGGACTAAAGTGCCTGCTTAAGCAGGTGCAGGGACCAGGGTTCGATCCTTGGCACGCTGTGCTGGCTCCACCTCTGGGGCGCGTTGAGACAGCTAACGAGACTGGGAGTGGTGGTGTGCATCTGTGATCCCAGAGCTTGGGAGGCTGAAAGCAGGAAGATCCCTATGAGCCCAATCTCTGTAGTGAGACCCTATAGATAGAGCATACAATAAATACCAAAAAAAAAAAAAAAAAAAAAAAGAAGAAGAAGAATAAAATATCAGTGGGCATGGTGGTGTGTGCTTGTAATTCCAGCACTTGGGAGAATAAGACAGGAAGATTGCCAGGCATCCAAGGCCAGCATGATTTCCATACTAACTTCAAGGTGAATTTGGACTACACAATGAGACTCTATCGAAAGAGATGAAAGGCTTATGCAATGAAAACTCTAACATCCCTGAAAGAAATTAAGGACATAATAGGAAAACATCTAAGTTCACGTATTGGAAAACTTAATGTTGCTAAGATGTCACTATCACCCAAAGCTATCTGCTATCTCTGAAATACCCCTCAAAATCTTTGTAGAAATCAAAATAGACTTCTGGGAAAACAGAAGAGTGGTAAGCAATAAAAAGAAGTCTTCCCAAAATTTGGAATCCAAACAGTGGAAAATAACAATTTGAGGAAGAAAAACTGGGAGGAGAGGAGGGGCAGGCAGGGAGAGAGTAGATCACCAGGAACCAGGAATGATCTTACAAAAAAATTTAAAGTTTAGAGAAATTGAAGAGACAGAACACAACATGGAAAAGGGAGGGGATGATCTGTACTTTCCCCACAGATCCTGCTTCATGGCTTGCAAGAAAAAGAAAACATATCTACAGAGAAAAGTGAAAGTGAGGGGGCTCCAGCAGGCAGAAAGACAGCAGTGGGACACAGCGGTGGCTGCTGTGAGCTGCAGCAGATGGTGAGTGACTCCAGTCCAAGAATCCACCACATGCCTTGGAAAGAGTGCTTAGATACCATGCTAAGGAGGGGCTGATTGCTTAATCTGGGACTCTGAACAGCCAAGGGACATTGATTTATGGTTCCCCGTGTTATATTTCCATAGTGACTGTATGACAGGTATCTTTGAGAAATGTTCGTGGTCAGGGAGTGGTGGACAGTTGGCAGGACACACCCTGAGAGGTTTAAGCCAAAGCACATAGGTCAGTCCCCATGAGATAGCTCAGCACGCTAAGCATCTGCTTGGGCAAGCTCAGGGACTGGGGTTTGAACTCCGGCAACACATGCTGCACCAACCCCTTCCCTGGGCTCACTGAGCTGGCCACCAAGACCAGACATGGTGCCACATGCCTGTAATCCCAGTGCTGAGGAGGCTGAAAACAGGAGAATCACTAAAAATAGGAGAGTCCAAGCTGTGTAGTAAGGCCTTATAGCAAATACATTAATAATAATAATTATTATTATTAGTTAATAATAAAGCACATAGGCCTCAACTCCCACAGAGACCAGACTCAGCCGGAATTGTCCTGGATTTGAAAGTTGAAGAATTGGCACCTTTCCCCTTACCCCTAACATCTGCTGGCGCCTGCATCCAGCACAGATCTAAGTTCTGATAGTCTTCAAGTAGGACCCAAGTAGGACCTCTCTGCCTGTGCACCCCCTCCCCAGCCCCCACCCCACCACCTGAACTCCAACCCCACCCACTGCCCCAACAGACCAGGCTGGCACTCAGATAGCACCTCTTGGCCTGCGTGTGCCCTGGCACCACCACTGGAGCTCTGCTCCTGCCCACAGCCTGTGACTGGTGGGAGCATCGTCAGGAACACTAGGCCTGCACCCTCCCACCACCAGAGCTTCTTCCTCACCCAGAACCCAGCTCCAGCATCTGCTGTGGAGCCCTACTACAAAATTCCCTGCAGGGAGGCTGGGGTCAGAACCTACCAGATGATCCAGGAGCTGAGCATCTTGCCAGAGGAGCACAGTGGGCTCTCTTTCAAAAGTTAAAGCAGGAAGAAACTGAGCACAGCAGCCAGACCCAGCCAGGAACATCTGGACAGGATCAAGATTGGTGAATCCGGACCCACATTTTCATAGGTGTTAACCGTATAACTTCACTGAAGTGCAAAGGTCACTACTATACAAAATGACAAAAAGAAGGAACAAGATGCACTCTCAAGTCCCAAGTCCACCCAGAATAAATATAGGAGACACTACTATGGAAGAAAATAGGAATTGTGCGGCCAAATCTCTGAATTGGTAGCTTCTGAGGCGGACAGACAAGCGCAGAAATGTATAGAGGAACTCAGATCAGAGATAACATCTGAAATTAAAAAAAAGAAAAAGAAAAAGAAATGCATGAATTAATAGAAAGTGAAGTGGAAAAACAACTGCAGAAAAGGATAGAGCAAATCAGACCAGAAATAACCTCTGAAGTAAAAAAAAAAAAAAAAAGACATCTCTAAATTAATAGAATTTAATGTAGGGGAACAACTGCAGAAAGAGAGGAAATCAGCAAAAACAATCTCTGAAGTACAGAAAGAAAAGATAACTGTAATGAAAGGCTTAAATGCTACTAAATAACACACTGATAAAAAAAAAAGTTAGAGGAGAATAGAAAAATGATGAATTCCCTGAATGAGTAATATAGGAAAGAAATAGATCGCATGAAACAGTTTCAAAGAGATATACAAGAAAATAAAATCTCAGTCACAAGCTGGCAACACCGTATGAACAAAAAGTGAAAAAAGAGTTTCAGATCTTGAAGACACAGTTACAGCTAGTGAAAAGTAAGAAATGATCTCTTAAAAACAACTAGAATACAGGAATAAATAATTCAACCACCGGAACCGCCATCTTCCAGTAATTTGTCAAAATGACTAACACAAAGGGCAAGAGGAGGGGAACTCGTTATATGTTCTCCAGGCCCTTTAGAAAACATGGGGTGGTTCCTTTGGCCACATACATGCGAATCTACAAAAAGGGTGACATTGTAGACATCAAGGGAATGGGTACTGTGCAAAAAGGAATGCCTCACAAATGTTACCATGGTAAAACAGGAAGAGTCTACAATGTTACCCAGCACGCTGTTGGCATTGTTGTAAACAAGCAAGTTAAGGGCAAGATACTTGCCAAGAGGATTAATGTACGTATTGAGCATATTAAACATTCAAAAAGTCATGATAGCTTCCTGAAACGTGTCAAGGAAAATGATCAGAAAAAGAAAGAAGAAAAAAAAAAAGAAAAGAAAAAGAAAGAAGCCAAAGAGAAAGGTACTTGGGTTCAACTGAAGCACCAGCCTGCCCCTCCCAGAGAAGCACACTTTGAGAGAACCAATGGGAAGGAACCTGAGTTGTTGGAGCCTATTCCCTATGAATTCATGGCATAAACTGGGATGTAATTCTGCCATTCAGCACCTAATTGGCAGCTTAAGTGTTCTAGGTCCTATATAAAACTAAAATTGCCCTGTGTTGTAAGGGTGATTTTCTTAGTTGAAGAGGTATGTGGTGCCTTCTTACCTCAAACATATCTCAGCAGATTTTCACTGTAGTGAGTAATTGTGTCTGGTCTTTACTCTTCAGTGTTTTCTTGCTGAAAAGTATTGCTGAGGTATTGTGCAGGTATATACTCAAATATTTACAAAATATTTATATTGGCTTGAAGATCTTGTAAATCACCATTGGGAAAAGATGTATCCAAATAAATGGAAGTCACTTAAGAAACAAATGCAAGTCCATTTCAGTTAAATAAATTGTTTAAAGCAAAAAAATAATAATAATAATTCAACATCTGAAAGATGATGCAAAAATAAACACCGTGAGATTACTAGGAATCAATGAGAGAAAAAGGAGTAAATACAAAGTATATAAAAAGAATATGGGCAGAAGTAATAGCAGAAAACATCCCAAACATAAGAAAACAATCGGACATTCAGTTAACTGAAGCATACAGAACTCCAAATAACATCAACCCAACTAAAAACACACCCAGACATAATAGTCAAGATACCAGAAATCCAGCAAAAGAATAATATACTAAAAGCCACTAGAGAAAAGAAATTTAGAAACCTAGCCATATAAAAAATTGTAGCAGGTGAATCCTATGGCATTTTTCCTTATCTCATATTCTCTTTTATTACATTTTTTGTGTTTTTAAAGCAAACATTTACTTGAGAGAGAGACAGAGAGTATAGAAATAATTGAAATGACATTAGAAGCAGCACACATCTAAAAGACCAGAATGACAGGCATTCCAAGGATGGTTTTAGTATTACACATTGCTATCCCCAGTGTCAAAAACCTGTTGGAGATTCTTTGGACCATTGTCTAATTCATCTTGTGTATATAAGTGCATGGTTTTGCCCCTGCCATGTTTCCTAACTTTCTGCTTGTTGTCTCTTTTTTTATGATTTAATATTTTTATTGTTTAAATTTAACAATGGTTATATTACATATTTTCATCATCAGATCAGTTTAGATTAATTGATATAGGTATACAAGATTGATCAAACAAACATTAACACTTTCAATAAACATTACTTTTTTTTTTCTTTTCCCCTTTCTTTTTTTAAAAGTTGACACATTGCATATTGTCCTCACAATAGTTCTACAGAGCACAGTGGGTGGGCATGACCCACCTCCCTATTGATGTTGCTAAGAAGAAAAAAAAAGAAAAGAAAATTCTGCTCTTTGGACTAAGAGGAAGCAGATGCATACACAGTCAAATGTTCTACAATTGCAGTGGGCCACCAGTGAAGCTTGTAATGTTGGAGGTTTTGTACTTCCTTGAATTTCCAAATATCTGTGTAAAAATTGTGTAACTGCTTATATCACATTGTATGGAATGTTATTAGAATATCAATGATGGTCATAAAATATCAATTCCAAGCTAAGTTAAAGATATTTGATACTCAGAAAGCCAGTGATGATAAGCTCAAGTACCTACGTTATAGAGTAATAGTATCACAAAGCTTTTCTGCTGGAGGGTTAAGAATGTAAGTTAACAGACCAAAAATTGGAGAAAAAGAAGGGCTATAAGGATAGCCAATATTTTGGCCCTGGCCCTTCAAGGTCAATAAGGACTCAGGATACAAGAGAACCTGTGCTGTAATATCCTATAACTCAGAGGTGTCCCAAATTTTCTGGTCAAGGAGATTATGGGACCTCAGAGGAGAGGGATAAATGAACTATAGTGCATCTAAAGAGAGTCACCCAGAGAAAAACGTTCTCTCAGGCTTTCATAGAAAGCAAACTGGCCAAGCAATGGCCGTGAATCGTCCCAAAGGCTGACACTAACAACAGTTCTACAAAGTACTGTATGTGGTCTGTTATGGTTTATGTCTAGTTGTCCCCACAAAGCCTCATGGAGTCACTGGGCGGGGACTTCTAGAGTCTGAGACTTGATCCATGATCCCTGGGATTATAGGTTTTAGTACTGATGGGATTATGGGTGGAAGTACTTCTGGGATTATGGGTGTAGCCTAGGGCGGGAGCTAAGGTGGAGAGCCTGAACGTAATATAAAGAAAGACAGAGAGACAGACTGGAGCTCTAGCTGTTGCTGTTGCTCTGCTGCCGTGTTGGTTGGCTACCTCTGCCACCATTTTGTTGCTGTTCTGCCACCATGAACTGGATGCTCTCCGCCCTGCTCCACTCAGCCTTGAGCCAGCCGAATATGACTGAAACTTCTACGAACTGTGAGCTAAATAAACCTTTCCTTCCTTCATTTTGAGTGTTGGGTATTTGTCCCAGCAACGAGTAAAAAGTAACTAATAGAAAACTTGGTACCAGAGAAGTGGGGTCGTTGCTGTGACTGTACCTGACAATGTGGATTATAAGCTTTTGGAAATGGCTTACGGGAAGAGATTGGAAAGGTTCAGAGATGTCAGCTAAAAACAAAGCAGTGGAATGGCTTTGGCTGTTCAGCTTGGGCGATTCTGGTCAGAGCTTAGACCAGAAGACTGACAGAAGGCCTGCCTGTAAAGATCAGGCTGAGGAGGTTTCTGCTGGAAAAAAGGACAGCATTGGTCATTGGACTCCAGATGATTTGTGCTATGGATTGGCTGAAAGTCTTTCGGAATTTTGCTC
>PVJA010056358.1:0-10845 GCA_004027025.1 Myocastor coypus
TTTTTCAGTAGTGGGGATCAATGCTGAAAGGTTGCCTCTCAGGGCTCACACACTGAGAGAGCTTTCTTCCACTGAGCCACATCTCAAGCTTTTGACCAGGATTTTTTTTTTTTCAGTTAAACCACTTTTATTTTTATTTTTTCCACATAGATAACTTCAAGTCAACTACAAAAATCATGAAATGAAGAACTGATCATGAGACTGCAAAGTCAAAGTCATGGGAGTGATAATCATGTTTCCCCCAGATGATTATTATAAAAAGTAACCAGGATACCATACATTCATATTTAAGTAATAAACATGTCATATAATAAAAATAAATATAGAATAGCAATAGAGAAATTAAACATTAAACAGCATGAAGTTTATTTTTAAGATAGATAAAATTTCTAGGCACAGTTTTAGGCATTAAAGAGGACACAGAGGCATAGGTTAGTGTGTGCTGCTCTGTACAAAAGTACAGTCTGAATAAATTACATCGCTAGCCATACAGTTAAGCATCACTTACCAATCAGTTCATTGCATTTTAATAATATATAGGTACATGCTAATCCATATATATCATTTATATTTCAAACACATAGGTCTCTCTATATTTATGTCTTTAAAATTTACATGTTGAACTTACAAAAAGCTAAATACTTGTGTAAGAAATCTGAGTAACTAGTCCTGTTGAGTACTTTTCTGCTGTGTGTGTGTGCATGAGTGTGTGCATATTCTCCAAAATAAACAAGGAGTTGTGGTTAACAGCTTTAAGAAAAAATGTAACAAACCCAAAGCTGGAAAAATATATTAATGTCTTAATGTAGGTAAAACTTCAATTGTGTTCATTCTGATAGATAAAAATAATAGTTTTGATGAGCAGTAAGTTTTCTGTTGTACTGATCTTTGTTAGCAATGAAACACTTCCAAAGATCAGTGATGGCAGAAATGCAACATAGGGCTGGCTCTTCACTGGGGAAAGTTATAGAGGAAATCTTCTCAGTAAACTGCAAATATATGTGCCTCAACAAATAGCATATTCCATTATTACCCAGCATGTCATATTGACAGAAAATGAAAACTTGATACAATTATGGTATTAGTTCTAATAGCACATCACATCCTCCACTACTATGTCCAATAAAAGTGCCTAATTGACATTAGCACTAAACTACTGTTCTTTGACTGTTCAGGAATGAAGAGATCTCACAACAGTGTGTTTGGTAACCAAAATTCAAATTTTTTTTTTTTTTTTTTGTCTTTTTGAGACAGGGTCTCGCTATGCAGTTGAGGCTGGCCTTGAGCTCACTTTTGTAGCCCAGGCTGGTCTCGAACTCGCACCGATCCTCCTGCCTTAGCCTCCCGAGTGCTGGGATTACAGGCATGAGCCACCACGCCCGGCAAAAAATTCAAATATTTTATTTCTTATGCTGTTCCAAAAATATGTAATTAATTTCAAGTCTGTCCTAGATTTTACTAGTCACTAAGAAGATTGCTTCTAAATATTCTACAATAACAATATCCTTCTGGAAAAATTCCACTCAAAGTTTCTTATGACTCTTTGTAGAATCATATACTTTCATGAAGTATTCTCTTTAGGATACACATTGTCTAACATTACTAAAATAAGAATAAACCTTGACCAGGGGTTTTAAAACAAAGTTTGTGCATTGTCATTACAGTTGATGTCAAAGGCACTTTCCTGTTCCACCTTGAATTTCTAAGTGTGCAGAATGAGTATCCTGCGTCTTTATTCTTTGCTTACTCTTTCTGGGGTCTGTTCTGAGGGAATGTTTCTGTTTTACCTCCTCTTTAATAACTGAGATCCATAAAAAGCAATATTATCCAGTGTCTCAGATATATTTTTCTATACCCTTCTGCACACAATTTTTAAAATGTCACCTGAACTCTTTTATCAGAAGACCAAACATGTCAAATATATCAAAACGCCAAGTACCCAACAGGAAGAGCACCTTCAAATGCGACCATGGCACCTTCACGTTTCAATGTAAAACTCAATTGCAAACATTCTTTTAAGAATTTTTAAAATATGAATCATGTATGCACCACCTTATCTAATCCCACTTTCTAAAAATACTCATGGTAAATGCCACTCCAAAGGAGGAGAAGACAAGCACAGCCACACACGAGGCACATTTAGCAGCCAGAGCAGATTTTTTAAAACCGCTCTTCTCTTTGAAGAAGATTTCTATAATAATGACAATGAAATGAAACAAATGCTAATAATAATGCTCCCACTAGTCTTCTCTTTTCTTTTAAAGAATTGTTTACATTTATATTAGTAACTGGAAGAAAGCTCTTATTCCAACACTTCGATAAACTAGATAATTTCAAGGTTTTAACTTAAATAAGTCAATCACCAAAGAATTTTAGAGTTAGATAGTCTAATTTATTCACCTATTCATTCTTAGTGAAGGCTATGCCACAAAAACATACCTTAAATTACTGAAATATTTTTAAAGATACAAATAGATTAACCAAAGGGGAAAATATGTTCTGGATGTGAGAAGTTCAAACACAGAATGGACCGGACTTTCTTTCTGTGGGAGGTTTACTGTAGAAAATTCTATTTTGTTGGAAGAAAATATGAGTTATTTGCAAAAGGGTTTTTGTAAGAACAACCAGTGAGACTGTTAGACCTGTCAACTTGATCAGCTTGAAAGCTACATATCTGATTAATGTGTCATATTTGTTGTATGGTAGGTCATGGAGATTTGCCTCTGGGGTATGTATTCAGTCCCTGGCTTTTTCCTCGCTTGCTTTCTTACCAACTCATTCCACCTTCTGACTGCCTTCAACCAAGCAACTTTGCTCTGCTATGTCTTCTTTCTTTCTTTTTTACTTTTTTTTTCTTGTACCTGATTATATTTCACTTTTATTTTGCTTACATTTTAAAGTTTCTAATACCAGAAGAAAATATTATATCATGGCCTACAGTAGGTTACAAGTCAAAGAAACTGTATAAATCATAAAACAAAATTAAAATCAAACAATATTTGCAAAATTAATGAAATACCAATTCAAAATTAAATTGAATATTTGAAAACAATATACAAAAATTAAAATTAAATTGTGAGTCTAGGAGGTCAGAATGTAGTGTATCATAAGTATGAATCTGTACTTACATATTGCATAGGTTAATGTATACAAAAATGTCAACTAATAAAGTTTTCTTGATAGCAATTTACTAAGAAAAAGCATCACAAAAATGCTCAATGGCAAATGTATGATGAGCACTTCTGACAGTTTAAGGATAGGATATTGCACAAAGTTCTAGAATGTCGTGGACATGGACAGTGTTAATGACACTTACTGGTGGCCAGGTGTCACTTGTGGGACTGAGCTACTGCTATTTCCTTGACCTTCAGGTAACTGAAGTATATAGAACTCCAAACAACATCAACCCAATTAAAATCACACCCAGATACATAATAATCAAGATCCCAGAAATTTAGCACAGTAACAGTATACTAAAAGCTGTTAGAGAAAAGAAATGAAAACTCATCAGAATAATGGCAGATTTCTCTTTATAAGCCATCAAGTCAAGAAGAGCATGGCACAAAGAACTAAATGTCTTGCAATAAAACAAATTCCAACCCAGACTGATATGCCCTGCAAAACTCTCAAGTTTAATGGAGAAGTAAAATACTTCTATGAAAAAGAACATTTTTTTTTTACTTTTTAAACAGAATAAAATATAATAAAAACATTAGAAACAATACGCAATTTCACTGAACAATATGATAGGAATTCAGCAATGGCTGTTACATTGCATATTGTTGTCTTCAAATTAGTTGTTCAGATGGCCAGATATAATAAGCATACGCATTTGGTAAAAAGAAGGAAATTGTAAGCATTAAGTACTCCTTCCAGTAGACAAGTAGAAATCAGCAGAACAATCATCCCAGACATCCTGTGTATACTTCTTGGCTCTGGTGTTCCTTCTTTACTGTCAGCTGAATTTTCACTGGATTCTCAGAAACTATGAACCAAATAACCTATCATCATTTCCATTGTGGGTTATTTTGTACAGAATCATGAAAGCTGACTAATACATGCAACTTAAGGAATATTGAGTTTAAGGGTAACAAGATATATTTTCTCTCCAGTACTACTTGGAGACTTCAATAGAGTAATTACATACCAGATGGAGACACACTAACTAAAGAATTCTTTTTCTGACCATATCGCTTGGAACTTAGCATTTCCTATGACTTAAGAACTTATCTCTGTCTGTTTTTTTTTTTTTTTCATTTGGTCTTAGATGAAATTCAGAGAAGGTTTGCATGCTTCTTCCATTTAGATCTCTTTGCCCCAGACATCAAATTCCAAATGTTGTGCTTGGCACTGATTTTTTTTTTCTGCCAACGAATGAAGTTACCAGATATAATCTATCCAGCTAGATCAGACAGACTAGAATGTTTATTGAGGTAATGTGATGTCACGGGAAGAACATGAGCTCCAACTAACATATGAATGCCCTCATTCCTGCTTGTCACATCATAGATGCATGGTGCTTGTCAGTTTGACACCTTTCCCAATGATCTGTTTGAGAAGTAAAAATTATTTCATATTGAGTTTGCTTAAAAATATTAGGTTTAGAACATAATTTGAACACCTTACTGAATCCTGTTTGCTCTTCAGTGAATATAATATAATGAGCATAGAATCTCTTTTGGATAAAAGTGGTAAAATAATTTGATATTAACATATTCTCATCTGCAAGGTAAAATCAATTGATGCACATACATTAGCCAATAACGCCCATAGCATCTATCAGTTCTAGCTAAAAAGAATGACTTCTACAAAAAGACATTGAATAAATGACAGTTTGATTTAGAACTAGCCTGAATTAAGTGGGATTCCCCAATTATTCTGTTGCAAATTTAACTTCAAATTCAATAATGTTGTGATGGAACTTTAGAAGATGATTAAATTTTAAGGATTCTGATTTCATGAATGAATGTGATTATTGTAGAACTGGACCCATTAGCAGAGAGGGTTTCTGATAAAAGGGAGATTTTGTGTACCTTCTCTCACTTCTTCCTCTCCCTTCCCCTCTTGTACTCTTGCCTCCCCTCCCATCTTATTTCTCTCTTTTTGCCATCTCTTTGCTTATTTCTTTGGTATTTTCCTCTTTCTCTGTATCTGGAGTGCACAGATATACATTAGTAGACACTCTCTTGTTCCTCTATTTTCCGTTGCAAGACAGCACACAACATGGGCAGACTTCTTGTTCCTGAACTTACCAGTCTCTAGAACTGTAAGAAATAAATCTCTTTGCTTTATGAATTACTCAGCCTTAGGTATTTTCTTCTAGTAGAACAAAACAAACTAAGATAGACCTCATTTTGAGAGTTGTACAATTTTATGAAGTTAATTTGAAGTTAATTCATTAGAAGATTATGCCAAGCTGGGCATGTTGGCGCACGTCTATAATCCCAGCACTTGGGAAGCTGAGGCAGGAGGATCGCTGTGAGTTGGAGACCAGCCTGGGCTACAAAAGTGAGCTCAAGGTCAGCCTGAACTGCACAGAGAGACCCTGTCTCAAAAAGACAAGAAAAAAAAGAAGAAGAAGAAGAAGATGATGTCATTTTTTCAGACAGAATCTCATTAATTACTTCAGGCTGTCTGTGAACTCACTGTGTACCTGAGGTTGGTCTCAAACTCACGGAAATCTTTTTGCCTCAGTATTCTAAGTGCTAGAATTGCAGGAATATACCATCACACCTGGAAAAAATCATGTTATTTCAATAGTATGACTGATTTACTTTAGTTCATGGTGGCAGAACAGCAACAATGGCGACAGAGGCAATGGAACAACCAAAGGAACAGAGAGCAACAACGCGAGTCTGTCTCTCCGTCTCTCTTTTTAAATTACATCAGGCTCTCTGCTTTAGCCTATCTACCTCAGGCAACACCCATACTCTCAGCAGTACTCAGGCCATAATCCTAACAGTAGTAAAACACATAATCCTAGTGGATCATCATTCAAGTTTCAAACTCTTGAAGTCCCCGACCCATGACTCATGAGGCTTTGGGGGGACAACTAGACATAAACCATAACATTGCACCCCTGGATCCCCAATCTCTCATACATATCCCTTTGTACAAAAGACATCTTAGTCTACCTGGGAGAGTTGCCAATGTCCCAACAGTTTCAGCATTACGGAAAAGTTCAAATCCCAAGTCTCCGCCAAGATCCAAGGCAAACTCAACTCTGAGCCTTGTATAGTAGAAAAGTTAAACATATCCCATATGCAAAGGCAAAAGATAAATATTAGCATTCCAAAAGTTGCAAAAAACGGGAGAATACAAAACCCTGGGACCAACACAAGTCCAAAATCCATCAGGGCAAACATTAAATCCCATAGTTCCAACTGGAACATCTGAAGTGATCTGCACGGAGTTTAAGTGGCATGGGCTCCATGTAGCTCTGTTCTTAAGGCACTCTTGGTGATGGTTTCCATGGCTTTTCTCTTAGGCCAGCTTTGCTCCCTCTGCATGATCCATGTTCCTGGCTTTTTGAAACTTCTGGGATTTCCACTAAACAGGCTTCTCACACAGCTTTACACACTTCCCTCTCAGGGACACACTGTCTGGCCTCCCAGACCTTCTTCTGAAATCGAGGTGGAAGGCTTCGTAACCTCAGAATTCCCACATTCTGCATACACCTATGTGGATGATGCCAAGGGTTGCTCCAGCTGGAGCAGTAGCGAGACTTCCTTTTCTCTTGGCTGTAGGGACCAAGGGCCTAGATCACTGAGCACACTGACCCTGATTCTGAAAAACAAATTCCCCATACCGGCATCATTTTGGACCCTGGTTTGGCCACGCCATTTTGGTACTTGTGTCTCTGAGGCTTTTTTTTCTCAAGGCAAAATCTCTCTCCTTTGTGATTCTGAGGCTGCAGAGGGAGGAGAGCTGTCACCTCTTGTGATTCCCCCAGGCCATCCTTTTGGTTCTCTGGTTCCTTCCCAGCAATGGAGATCCTTTTAGCTCCATCTTTGCAGTCCACAGCTCTCCTGATGTTTCCTTTCTGGCCAAACTCACATTTTAAATCATCCTTCTTGGCTCTTTGCTCTTGATTTTCAACATAAATCTGGCTAAAAGCTTCCAATAACAACTATGCTACCACCCCAATAGTTCACTGCTTTGAAATATCTCTTGAAAGATTAACCAGTCCACCATGCTTGGTCTCAGTCTTAGTCAAAGTCTCTGGGCACAAGCAAAATTCCAACAGACTTTCAGCCAATCCATTGCACAAATCATCTGGAGTCCAATGACCAATGCTGCCCGTTTTCCCTGCAGAAACCTCTTCAGCCTGGTTTTTACAGGCAGGCCTTCTGTCAGTCTTCTCGTCTGAGTTCTGACCAGAATCTCCCCTACAGAACAGCCAAATCTTCTCCAGCTCTTCACAAGTAGAGGACCCCTCCAAACACTTCCAATCTCTGTTCATAAGCCATTCTGTTTACCCAGGCTTCAAGCCAGTCTTCTGGTCTGAGCTTTGACCAGAATCTACCAAACAGAATGCCTGATGCTGTTCCAGTGCTTTGCTTGTAGGCGACGTCTCTGAACCTTTCCTATCTCTTCCCATAAGCCATTACTAAAAGCTTGTAATCCACATGGTTAGGTATAGCCACAGCAACAACCCCAATTCTGTAATATGAAATTCTGTTTTGGTTATTTTTCACTTGTTCCTGGAACAAATACCCAGTACCCAAAATGAAGGAAGGAAAGGTTTATTTAACTCATAGTTACTAGAGGTTTCAGTCCATATTCGGCTGGCCTAAGCCTGAGTTTAACAGGGCAGAGAGCATCCAATTCATGGTGGTGGAACAGCAACAATCATGACAGAGGCAGCCAACCAAACAGGGCAGCAGAGCAACAGTGCTAGTCTGTCTCTCTGCTTCTGTTTACGTTACATTCAGGCTCTCTGCCTCAGCCTATCTGCCTTAGGCTACACCCATAATCCCAGAAGTATTTAAAACACATAATCCCAAGGATCATGCATGAAGTCTCAACTCTAGATCAGTATTAAAACACATAATCCCACTGGATCACAGATCAAGTCTCATTCTATAGAATTCCCCATCCCATGACTGCATGAGGCTTTGGTGGGACAACTAGACATAAACCATAACAACTTTGAGGCAAGAACAAGGTGCTTCTAGATTATACAATGTCTAAGCTCATTGTTTGGCATGTTGGTGTTTGTGACATTTCAATTTGTTCCAAATTTTAAGATGTAGCCTTATAATACCTATCATAGGCTTCTAGGAGTTGAGGGAGAAAAATTTGCATTCATTGTATATCTCATAAGTACAGGAGTGTATATGCTCTCTCATTCAACTCTAACCCTCAGACTTATGAAGGTTTTGTTGTGCCTCCCAATTTTACAATATGCTTGGGCTCAGATATATTAAATAAAATGCCATATACATGGCTTGATTGTTAAGTCTTTTAACAGTCAGAGTTGTAAACATAGGTCTATTAGGTTCCAAAGTGTATCTTTTCATTGGTAACTAATCCTGAGTTAAAAACAAGTTTGTATTCAACAAGCGGCTTATCACAGAATTGTCAATATAATAATGTCTCCAGGTGTATTCAAAACAATTCAATCAGTATAATTATAATTTTTTCCTCTGATCCTTAAATGATACTTTCTCATCAAGAATAAGGTAACTTTTGTGGCTTTCACAAGTAGTCGGGTTAACTTTATGTGTTAACTTGGTCTGCACAGCCAGACATTTGGTCTCACATAATTCTGGCTGTGTCTGTAATGTATTACTGAAAAATATTTGCATTTGATTCAGTAGACTCAGTAAAAAAGATAATTTCTCTAATATAAGTGAGTCTAATGCAGTCCACTAAAGGTCTTAAGAGAATAAAAAATAAACATTTAGGGGCTTGGGAGATAGATAGCTCAGTAGAATAAGTACCTGCCCGGCAAGCACAAGGTTCTGTGTTCAATCTCCGGTGCTGAAAAAAAAAAAAAAAAAAAAAAAAAAAAAAAAAAAAAAAAAAAATACATTTTTTATTCTGCCTCTATTTTGAGCTAGAAAAGTTTTTTATTGCTTTTGTTCTCAAAATTAGACATGGTTGAAAATGGCCAGGTTACTGATCCTGCCAACCTTTTGGCTACAGTTTACACCACTGACCCTCTAGATTCTCAGCCCCTCAGATATATACAGGAATGATTCCATTGGTTCACCTGCCAACGCAGATCTTGGGACAACTCTATGTCAGTATGAGCCACTAAATAGTAGTAAAACATCAGAAATTATGTAGAATTTCACTAACAGATAGGAATTCAACAGTGGTTGTTATATTGCATATTGTTGTCTTTAAATGAACAGCTCAAATTGCCAGATACAAACATATAAAGTTTAAAAAATTATAAACTTGAAAAAGACAACGAAAAAATTGAGCATTAACTGTTACTTTCAATAGACCAGAAGAAATGAACAGAACAATTATCCAACCTATTCTCTGTATGTGTGTGTTTTCTCTTCTTTCATTCTTTCTTTTCTCCTTTCCCTCACCTCAGTTTTTCCTTCTCTTTGAAGAGATTCTTTCCCTTTCACAGTATCTATGGTACTTTTTCAATTGTATTTACAATTTCAGGTTCTCACATTATTGAGAAAATATGATATTTACACGTGCGGTTCTGATTAATTTCACTGATGTGTATGATCTCTTGCTGTATCCATTTACCTATTAAAGCCTTGAGTTAATCTTTTATCTAGCTGAGTAATACTCCATTGCATAAAAATACCACACTTTATTAATTTCTCAGTTTATGGGAAGTTGGTTTGTTTTAAGACAAATTTGTTCTTAAGACAAATTGTGCTCTTATAAATAGGGGTGCACATATATTACAGTGGTATGAGTGGGAATATTCCTTGATCATAGATAGGAAAAGCCAACATTGTGAAAATGGCCCTCTTCGCAAATTTGTTATGCAGATTTAGTGCAATCTTGATTAAAATATAATCAGCATGCCTCACATATCTAGAGAAAACATGTTTGAAATTCATCTGGAACCAGAAGAGATCCAGAATAGGAAAATAAATTCTATCAACAAAGAAAAGGCAAATATCATTCCAATCCCAGACTTGAAATTGTACTACAAAGCTACTTTGTGAAGATCAGCATGGCAATGGCAAAAAATAACCAACAAACAAAACAAAACAAAAAACAGACCCCAGAATCAGTGAAACAGAAAGATACAGATGTAACTACAAACACAGCCAAGCACAGTGTCTCAGAAAAAGGAGTCAAACATGTTCACTGGAAGAAAGATAACCTCTTAGGGAAGGCGCTATAGCTCAACAGACTGAGCACTTGCTTAGGAAGTCACAGGGGCCAGGGCTCGATTTTAGGCAGTGCATGCTGCACCAGCCTCTCTCAGGCATGCTGAGCTGGCAGTGAAGTCCAGGAGTGATAGTGTATGCCTGTCATCCCAGCACTTGGGAGGCAGAAAACAGGAGGATCACTATGAGTTGGAGCTCAATAGTGAGACCCTGGGCAAGAAAAGAAAGAAAGGATGAAAGAGAGAGAGTGAGAGGGAGAGAGAAAGAAAGAGAGAGAGAAAGAGAAAGAACGAAAGATAGAAAGAAAGAAAGAAAGAAAGAAAGAAAGAAAGAAAGAAAGAAAGAAAGAAAGAAAGAAACCATCTTTAATAAATGATTTGGAAAAATTGCCTTTCCACTCACTGAAGGCTACAGTTATAACCATGTCTACCATCATGTACTGAATCAAAGTCAGAATGGATCAAAGATTTAAATATTAAAACAGAAACCCGAAATGTACTGGTGGAGAAAATATGTAGGAATATTG
>PVJA010056359.1:0-10843 GCA_004027025.1 Myocastor coypus
CACACACACACACACACACACACACACACACACACACACACACACAAACCGTAATTATAAATGACTATCAATTTGATGAGGAGTCAACATCTTATTCATTCAACCTCTTAGAATACGAAGCATTTTGACTAAGTTTATACCTGGGCTGAGGAAATAGCTCAGCAGCATAATTGCCTGCCTGCCAAGTACAAAGTCTTGAGTTTGACCCTCAGTACTGCAAAAACAATGACAAGAACACTAAAGTAAGTTTGTACTCTTTCGTACTTATTCTCAAGAGTATCCAGGAGAGTCCTCTATATCCTCCCCCCCTTTTTTAAGACTAGGTCTCACTATGTAGCCCATTCTTGCCTAAAACTCAAGACCTTCCTATCTCAGCATGTTCTGGGCTTTTAAGTATGCACCATTGTACCTGGATAAAGATTCAGTTAATTTACTGATTATCTGTTATTTGTGACATATTTTAAAACATATTTTCTCATTCATTCCCTATTATAATCCAGAAAGGTATTATTTTCACTTTATGAATGAATGAGGATATTGAGAATGAGAGCTTAAATAACTTTCCCAAAATTAAAGTAATAAGATAGGCACTTTCAAAACCTAAGTATTGTTGTTTACAAATGTCCCCTCAAGGTCTTGTAAGTTCTCAGTTGAAGCTTTGGGGAGGCAACTGGATTATGGGGCTTTATACTCATCAGTGGATTAATCCATTGATGAGTCTGTAGCTGAGCAAAGCAAGATAGTGCCTGACTAGAATTCCAGCACTTTGGAGGCAGAGACAGGGAGATCAATGCAAGTTTGAGGACAGATTGGACTACACGGTGGTGAGACCTTGTCTCAGAAAAATAGTCTATAGTTAAGTATGCTGTTATGTGACAGGGCCACATTGGAGGAAGTGGGTCGCTGCGCCCTGGAGCATGTCTTTGGAGGACACATCTCATCCCGGCTCTTTCCCTCACTGATTTCTGCCTGCCACAGTTTGAGGAGCTGTCCTCTGCCATGATCTTCTGTCATGCAATTTCTGTCTTGGAGCTGCCTGACCATAGACCAAACCCACTGGAACCATGAGCCAAACTGTGGACATCAGATATTTTATGAATAATATAGTAAGAAAATCTGACTTCATAACCTGAACTCTTCTCACCAGCTATTCACATTTTTATATGCATAAACATGCCTAGTATAGCAATATATAAATATCTATAATATTGTATATCTATATAGTAATACATATCGTATACATAGATGGGAGGAATATATATAGTATATGATATATAGTATATAATGTATATACATATATTTATATATGTATATATTGATCCTTGCCTGACCTTATATTTCCATGGGTACATAAGACCAAGAAAAACAAAGCAAACATGCAGGTACACCCAGTACTGCTCACTGTTACCAGCAAGGATTTTCTCATTTTATGTGGCAAATCCGTTTTCAGCCACCTTTGCTTCCTACATGTCATTTGTTAAAACCTGAAGTTATTTTTAATGTATCATCTTCTCAAATTAGAATATAAGCTCTATGAAAGTAGGAGTCTATTTTTCTCATTTACATTCCCTACCACATATCACCCTGCATGGCATGCAGAGTAGAATTGTTTAATTGACTTTGGTTGGATGAGTAGAAAAAAATTGAAACATTGTGTATAGATCAATAGAAATATTTTTTTCCAAGTTCACTATATGCAATGCACCAGGTTGGCAGAAAGAGCACCACAATTTGAAAAGGCTTGTTGATCAAAATTATGCACTTACTTAAAATGCTCAGTACTTTTAAAAGCTTGAATAAATGGAGCATTTCCTCTTATCCAACTGACTAAAGCTTACCCATTTCATTATATTTACTGCTATGTCATAGCAATTCAATAACCACTCCCAACAAGAATTGGTGAGGGAAGTTCTCTAAAGTGCTAGCAAAACATTGGCTTAAGTGAAACCGCACCTTGATCACAGCTCTCTCAGACTAAAGCCATGCTTCTCTTCATTAATCCCGTAGATTGTTTTGTCTGTCTAGCACTGTATGCCGGGCTCTTGCCCACACTCATTTTTAAGGTCCGCGAGCACGATAGAATCATATAAACAAATGACCTGCCAAATTCATTCATAGTTCTTTCTCATTATTAATGTAACTGGTTTTTAGTCTCTGATCTTACAGGGAGAAAATTATGTATTTATAGAGAACATTTAACGTCTACAGGACATTCTTTCCCTATGGATCCATCTGTACTCTCAGTAGCCAGTTTACAGCCTATTTCACTCAACTTGATAGGGTGCAAGGAGGTGAGTATTTTCAGATGATTTGTCAATATCAACTGATGTTTTCTTGTCACAGATAAACAGTTTGTGCCATGAATCAATAGTCTGTCAGCAATGCTGTCACAGTGCCCATAATGTGTGTGCAGTGTATGGACAGCTGATACATTACCATGAATGCCTGCACATGTTAAACAGCTCAGCTATTTGTGTACAGCCACTTGGTGCCCCTATCCAAAGTAGGGCTTTTTAAAACACTTTTATTTTTTTTCAGGCGACCAGGGAATGTGACCATGGCTGTTTTGCCTACACAGGGCAGACGGCTTCATTTTCTTCCATTCCAGCTGTAAGTTTCCACTGAACCCATTAGCGGCAATCCATCCAGGCTGCGTGGCTTTGATTACACAGCTGTGCTCACACAACGCGCTGTGTGGTGTTTGTGCAGAAGCTGTTCAGTGTCCTCAGCCACATCCCTTACAATCAGCGGTCTGCACACTTCAGCCCAGCTGAGGGCATGCAAACCAGGCCAGGCTGCTGCTCCCTCAGAATTCTGGGTCAGACAGAATTCCTCTAAAGTCAAACCCAAGCACAGGGCTCCTGATTCTGGGGCCACAAGTTCAGCTTGTGTTTGAACCGACACCTTCACCAGTCTCTATAACCAACAATGCAGCATAATATTTACTACTTGGGCTTGGAAATCAGAGTAATTTTTTTTTTCTTTACAGAGTCTACAGGGTCTTACTAAGTAGATGGGGCTTATAAGTGGTTCTTGTGTTTTCAGCCTCCCAAGCGCTGTGATTACAGGCATGCACCACCACGCCCAGCCTGAGATGTGGCTTCAGCATGCCCTGGGTGTGGGACCTGTAAGGTGTGCCACCTAGTTAACCAAGGCCATGACACTCTGCCTAAGTAAGCACTTTAGTCCACTGAGCTATCTGGCTAGCCCTGAAATCAAAGTAATTTTGCTTGGAGTTCTTTCGCTTACTACCTATATACCTGGACAAGTTATTTAGTCTGTTTCCTTATTTTATTTTATTTTTATTTATTTATTTTTTTGCGGGACTGGGGTTCAAACTCACGACCTTGCACTTGCCAGGCAGGCACTTGTGCCTCGGAGCTATCTCCCCAGCCCCTTGTTTCCTTATTTTAAAATAAGAATAATAGCAATAAAACCTAGGTATAGTAACAATTAAATGAGATAACCTTAAGCAAAAGCTTAATTTAAAGCGTAACACTAAATATGTTCTCAATACTTGAAACTTTATTTGAATAGATAGGTAAGGTAAAGGGATGAGATAGTGAGATTTCAGTGACTGGTATGTTCTGCCATAAGATGGAACTGGTAACATACACCTTCATGTGCAAATGAACAGCCACTTGGACAGATTCTATAAACACCATCCCCATTTCACTTTGTTGGTATACTAGAACTCTTAATACGTAGTAGAATATCACTAAGAAAAAATAGTACATTTCTCAGAATCTGGCACTTGAAGGTTTATACTAATAAATGTTCCTAGCTGGTTATACCTGATATGTGGTGATAGCCACATATCTACTATTCACTGTTTGACCCTTTAAACACTACAACACACACACACACATGCCCATATACACACATGCTCTTACAAGTTCTGAAAAACAGAAAACTATTTTGTGACAGTTTTTGGTCCTTTAATACCACTCTTCTACAAATATTATAAGTCTATTCTAAAAGTGAAATACAGATGCACTGTCTTTCTTTACTTTTAAAGAGAATAAAAAATGGTTTAAAAATAAACCTTATTAGAAACAGTACAGAATTTCACTAAACAAAATAATAGGAATTCAACAATGGTTGTTATGTTCCATAATGTTCTCTTTAAAGTAGCTGTTTAGATTACCAGATGTAAACATGCAAAATTGGTCAAACAAGTTTTAAGAAACTAAAAAAAGGAGAAGAAAAAAAAATTAGCATCAATTGTTCCATTCAATAGACTAGTAGAAGGTAGAAGTCAGCAGTATAATTATCCCACTTATCCTGTGTGTGTGCATATATATATATATATATATATATATATATATATATATATATATATATAATTTTCCCTTCCTTCTTTCTTTCTTTTGTTCTTTCTCTCACTCAAGTTGCTCCTTACTTTGAACAGTTCCTTTCCTTTTCATAGTATCCCTTAAACCTTTCAGATTTCATTTATTCTTTCAGGTTCTCACACTAGTGAGGCAGTATGATGGTTACACATGTGGGTCCGATTTATTGAATGAGTATGGTCTTGCATTCATTTATGTATAAAAGCCTCGTTTATCTTTTTATAGCTGAATAATGTTCCATTACATGAAAATACTATATCCTTTTTATCTATTACTTAGTTTCTGAGCATTTGGGTTGTTTCCAAGATTTAACTATGACAAATTGTGGTGTCATTAGCATGGAAGCATGTATATCACTGTGGTTTGATGTTTTTAGTTATTTTGGAAAAATACTCTGGAGTGGGGGGTATAGCTGGGTTGAATAGGATCTCTCATGCTACTCTTATGAGGAATCTCCACACTGATTTTCATAGTGGTTGCACCAGTCTACACTCCCACCAACAGTGCAGAAGGGTTTTTTTTTTTTTTTTTTTTTTTTGCCCCACAGCCCTTACAATATTTGTTATTGGTTGACTTCTTGATGATAGCTATTCTTTCTGGGGTGAGATGGAATCTTAGCATTGTTTTAATTTGTATCTCTTGAATGACCAATGATGTTGAACAGTTTTTCGTATATTTATTTTCTATTTGTATTTTTTCATCTGAGAAGTATATATTCATATCAGATGTCCATTTTTGGGTTGAGTCTTTGAATTTCAGGGGGCTGGATTTAAAATCTCTTCATAGCTTCTAAATAAAAGTCCTTTGTGGGACAGTAACTAAAAATTTGCCCAACTTATACTGCATTGATTATTTCTTTTGACATGATGAAACTTTCCAAAAAAGATGGGATCCAAATTGTTGATGTTTGGAAATATATACTTTACAATTTTGTTTTATTCATGAACTCTACCTATCTCTATGTCTAAGCACCTGGAGAGGTAATGTTCCTATTTCTCAAAATAGAGAAGCAAAGTTTAGGAAAATAACCTGGCCCAAATCATATGCTGACAAATTAAGACAATAAGACAGTACTAGCCTTACTCCCAACCAAAAGGGGGTCCTACTACAGGTTCCACAAGAGGAAGAGGAGAAAGAAAATTATTGTAATCCAGTGTGGAAAAATATACCTTAACTTAGTGCAATTGTCTTATGTAATTTACCTTTTCCTTGGCCTATTAGACTGGTGTTCAACATATTTATATGATAATTATGATTATTAACTTTATAAGGCTTATAAAGTAAATAAATGAATCTGACTTGGAAAAATTAAAAGGGGCTGGAAGGATAGGGGAAATTAAGTCCATCTTCCTTTGGCTTCTCCAAAATGCTGGAGTCTCCACTGTAATTTTATTATATATATATATATATATATATATATATATATATATATATATATATTTTTTTTTTTGTCTTTTTGAGACAGGGTCTCGCTATGCAGTTGAGGCTGGTCCTGAGCTCACTTTTGTAGCCCAGGCTGGTCTCGAACTTGCACCAATCCTCCTGCCTCAGCCTCCCGAGTGCTGGGATTACAGGCGTGAGCCACCACGCCCGGCTCCACTGTAATTTTAGCTTCACACTCACAATTTCATACACAACCCTCTGAGGGGTACATTGTCTGACCTCTCAGGTTTTCCTCTTAAATCTGGATGAAAGCCTTTCCAACCCCACAACTTTTACGTTCTCCATGCACCTAAAACCAGCACCACATGGATGACACCAGGGTCAGCCACTAGCTGGAGCAGTAGCCTGCTTTCCTTTTCTCTTGGTTGAAAAGGTTGCATGCCTGGATGAATGAGCACCCTGAACCAAATACCCAGGAACAACTTCTGTAGGTCACTGCCATTTGGGAGCATGGTGCTCTGAGACTCTTCTGAAAGCAAATTCTTTCACCTTTGCAATCCTGAGCCTGAAAAGGGTAGAGTCTTACTGGTTTTTGAGATGTCATCAGGCCACATTTTCTGTGGTCATCTTTTGAAATACTTGGCTTCTCCTTGTTAGACTTTTCATCAACAAATTTTCCCCTCTGTTCCATTGTGCAGCCTGAGACTTTACGGGAGCTTCCTTTCTGGCCAACTCCCAACATTTTGAGTCATTGTACTTGGCTCTTTGCTCTTTCTTCTCAACATGTATCTGGCTGAAAGCTCTTGACAGTAGCCACACCATCATTTCAACATTAGACTGCCTCAAAATGTTTTTAATCTAGATTTGTTAGTCTACTAACTTTAATTTTAATTTCAGGCAACATTGCTGGGTAGCAGAATGCAGACATCAGTTTGTCGTCCACCACACAAAGCTTTTTCCCAGTGGAAACCTCCTGAACCCAGTCTTTACCAGCTGTATTTCTATCAGCAGTCAGATTTGGAGCTCTGACTAGAATCTCCCATCAAGCATAGCATAAAGGGCTCTAATTTTACTTTTGCAGATAGCATCTCTAAATCTTTCCTAACTGTTCTCCTTTTTACAATACACTTCCAAAGTCTCTGGAGCTTATGATAAGGTAATGTCACAACAACAGTCCACCTTTGGTAGCCTACTTTGTCTTAGCTGCTTTTTTCTCATTTCTTGATAAAACGCACAATACCCACAGTTAAAACAGGAAAGGTTTATTTAGCTTACATCTTATAGAAGTTTCAGTCCCATAATTGGATGGCTCCAAAGCAAGGTCACTTGGCACAGGAGCACTGCAGGTTAGATTTAGTTCATAGCTAGCAGAAGACGGCAAAAGCAGCAACCAAGAGACATCAATAGTGACTTTCTGCCCCTTTTATCCTATCCAAGCTACTCAGGGCAAGTAACACACCCTTAATCATAGTGTTCTTAGTCTAGAATTATACCATGACACAGGCCCAGTGTCACTCTAGAACCTCTGAAAAGCCCACCTCTGACTGCTTGAGGCTTTAAGGGGACATCTAGACACAAGCCATAACCACGTATTTTCATTATATGTATTGCAACTTACGTTTCACAAACAAAAAGTCAAATAATGGAAATGTTGGATAAAATCATAATTTTAAACCTAAGAGAGTTACTGTTAATAATTCTAAGTTATTTTTAAAAATTTTTCATTGTAAGAATTTTGTTTTTGCTTTGGCTGAACTAAATCAAGAAAACTTGAGTAAGCAGCATATGATAGTTTGCAAGTAGTATATGTCCTTTAGGCTCATTTACATTTTGTGAGTCTATTAGCAAAGAAACCAGATATATGGAAGAAAAAATAAAATTCAGTTGCCTTTGATACTTTGCAGAGTTTCATTTGTGTAAAACCTTGTGTTTACGTATTTTGATTTTGTGACTATGAAGGTAAAAGAAAGATAATGGAATATACTTTAATAATTTTTAAGTATGATTTTTAATCTTTAAACACTTAAGCATATAGTGTGTTGAATTTCATGTGCTACCCTTTGCCTTATGAATTTTGGGGCCTAAATGTCGAGTTAGAAACTGCCCATGTGGAGGCTCAAGCTCTTCTTGTTGGAATTTAAATCTCTGTTATAAAGAAAGATAAATTTGAGGTATTCATAGATACATGGATATCCTTGACACTATAATATTAACTGACATAAATCAGGTACACAAGCTTCAATACTGCATGATTTCTCTTATATGAGGATATACATATTTCATATATATATATATATATATATATATATATATATATAATAGGAAATGGGGAGATCTCTTTCGAAATGGGTGGGGGAACAGAAGACAAAGGTTAAAAGGGGGAGAATGGGGGAAAAGAGGAGGGAAAGTAGATAGAAAAAAATTGAAAACAGCTAATGGAAATAGAGCTTTTAAAAGTTGGGAAAAGACCAAGAGTTGAAAGGAGCAAGGAGAGATAAGAGGGGTAGAGCAGAAAAAGTATGAATTAAGATGTATTATGGGGCCTGGGGAGATCGCTCAGTAGAATAAGCACTTGCCTGGCAAACGCAAGGACCTGAGTTCAATCCCCAGTTCCACACACACACACACAAAAAGTATTATGCACATACACCAGCTCACTATAATAAATGTAATCATTACATATGATAAACATATAAAAACAAATAAATATTCCCTCAAAAAACTACAAGATTTTTTCTAAGCACCAACCATCTGCCCCTACTATGTGCAGTGAGGCCTACTACACACAGTGCTTTTTGACTATTAGCTGTACAAACCCAACAACTAGGCAGAGGCCCAAGGGGCAGCAAACTTTCCCTAAATATAGTCTCCCTTCCAACACCACTGGAGTGACAGAAAAGGACCAAGAATGAGATATAAGGTAATTTGTTTCCATTCTAGTTGTAGGAAATAAATTCAGAGCAGACAGTAGAGGATCTCCTCCTCCCCTGGCTGCACAAACTCAAGCACACAAGCACAGACACACACACACACACACACACACACACACACACACACACACTCCACATCCATGCATGCTTGCATACATTTGCACATCAGATTCTCTGAACTACAAGGTCTCACTTTAGCTCCTTCTGCCTCTAAACCAAAACAAAACTAATTTGTCCTACTAAGCTTAAATCTTCAACTCCAAAATGGAAGACCATGCCTTTGGATGCCCTACCTTACTGCTAGAGGCTACTAAGCAGGTAGTGTGGAATCCAGAGCTAAAATCCTCACCAAGGGCCCTGCCCTGACTAGTTGTGTGCCGTTAGGCCATTCCTGGACTCTCTTCTTCCCACCTGCAAATGAGCTTTTAAATATCAAAGCTGTGATAACATAAAATGGTAAAACTACTTTGAAAACTCTTATCTTTGTAGAGACCAAGGTGCTCCTTTGCTACTCCTAATAGAAATGTAGAAGAGCTCCTATTCCTCTGGGGATCTGCCAGTCTGATAAACAGTGTTAATATGTGCTAATATATTCATGCATTCGTTGTGCCCACATACTGTAACATTCAAATTCTAACAAGAGCCATTCATGCCACGACAGGTGGTGTAACTCTGACAATGGGACTTGCAGGAGGACTTGGCTGTGGGACAGGGTGCTAGCGGTTTCCAGCACTGTCAAAAACTGCACAGCACTGCTTCTAAGCACAACTACCCCAACTGTCTCCCATACTTACATTTCTCCAAATTTACTGTTAAAGCTGAATTATTCATCCTCCCAGACTGAGATAATTTACTCTAATGGTTGATAATCCCTAGAGAGCATTCCAGGAGTCTGATAGCCAAGAGAGATTGCACTCTTGTGCTCTTGGTAGAAGCTTAGCTCTTGGCATTTACAGTTTCACTTACCCCCAACTGTCAGCCTGAGGGCAGGTGTGACCCTGCTTGTTAAATGGAGCACTTAAGCCTTTGTAGCCTAAGTTCTGCCTCCAGGTTAGGATTTTAGGTCCAGAGCCTCTCTTGAGTTAGCTGGAAAGGGAAAGTCCTTTGTATTGCCAAGTAATATTGTACATTTGGTCCCAAGCAAGTATGGCTTATTTCTTTCTATGGACTTGTTTCTTAATAAACAAAGGGGAATTTGCTCTTAACATAATGGTCAAAAAGGTACTGATAAAAATTACAAGTTTCTCAGTATTTATTAAAACTCTACTGACTTTAAATAAGTAAATCTTCACAGAAAATCCATGTTGTCTTCACCGTTTTACAAGTTGAGAAAACAAGAAGACAGGATCTATGTAAGGGCAGAGACAGACAGACAGACAGACAAAACAGGCAGAGACAGAGATAGAGATAGAGAAATGGAGAAACAATGGGCACTAAAATTCTAGCTTTATTACTATCTTTTTGTATGCTAATGCTGCAAGCAACTGAGTTAGATAGAAATAGTCTAGACTGTCAGACAAGCTAGGCCCTCAAGGAGACAGTATGGAAGACAAGATGACTTCACAACTTTGGGAGAGACAGAGTCCAGCTATAGGCCAGGCCTCCAGATCAAAGAGTAAATGAATGCAAAAAACAAAACAAAACAAAACTGCAGCCACATACTTCCCTAAAGATAGACACCCAGGTTCAATATGCTAAATGAGTCTCTCACCTTAAGGATGTGGGGACGTCACTAACTGAGCCCCTTAAAGGAAGTGTCCCTGTTCAGTATTCATGCATACACATTATGCCCACTTTCTAAGTGACTCACTTCCCCAGTCTGTCCTAGATTGAATGAATTTTACCAGCAATCGTTCTTGTAATCTCATTGGTTGGCCATAGTTTTGTCCCACCTCATGCCCCCTAAGGCAGTTCCCATGTTCTCTACCTCAGACCCACCTCACTGCATGTTTTTACTCTATAAAAATCCCTGCAAAACACAACTTCCTGGCCAACCGATTCGAGTTCCCTTCTGTCCCTCTTGGAGACAAAAGCTTTCTTCCCCAATAAGTATATTCTGCTCTTAACCTCCATTTGTTCCTAAAATTCATTCTTTGGTTTTAGAGAACATGAACTCAGCCCAGTTATGGGAAGCTGGGAGTTTTATTCCCCTATATCAGTACCAGCCACATAATTTAA
>PVJA010056360.1:0-10832 GCA_004027025.1 Myocastor coypus
AGCTCCCAGCGGTGGGCTGTTGAGGATTTTTATACTTCTATTCATAGTGGAGACTATCCTCTAGTTCTCTTTTTTGGTTGGGTCTAACCCTTCTCTGGTTTTAGAATCAGGGTAATATCTGTTTCCTGGAATTTGAAAGTATTGTTTCTCTTTAAATTTCATCAAAGAGCTAAGTGGCATTAGATCCTCTCTAAATTTCATATAGAAATCAGTAATCAATCTATCAAGACCAGGGCTATTCTTTATTGATAAATTTTTAATTACATTTTCAATTTCATTGACTGATACTAGGTAATTTAGAATTTTTATATCTTCTTAATTCTGCTGTAGTTATTCATATGTATCTAGGAATCTGTCCCCTTCTGTATTTTCTATCTTGTTAGGACAAATGTTCTCAAAGTAGCTATTGATGATTATGGATTTCTGCGGAATGCATTGACATTCCTAATTGTACTGATCTGCATCTTTTCTAACCTTTTATTTTTTGATAAGACTAGAGAAGGCTTTGTTGATATCATTTAGTCTTTCAAAGTACCACATTTGTTTGTTTGTTTTGTTTTGTATTATTTATTTATCTATTTATTTATATTATGACTGGCTCAGTGGGCCCTGGAGGTGGGGCTGGTGCAGCATGCAGTGCTGGGGATCGAACTGCGGTCCCTGCAGCTTCCTAAGCTTGCCTAAGAAGGGGCTTCAGACTGCTGAGCTATCTCGCTGGCATCAAAGAACTAACACTTTAGTGTATTCTTTTGTTGTTGTTGTTTTTTGCCTCAGTTGCATTAACTTATGTTGTGATGCTCATAAATTCCTCCTTTGTATGAGCTTTGGCCTTTATTTACTCTTCCTTTTCTATAAGTTTGAGGTTCTAAGTTAAGTTAGGTTGTTTATTTGAACTCATTCTGTTTTCCTGATGTGAGAGCTCACCACTGCTAATTTTTCTCCTAGGACTACTGTCATTGCATCCTATGAATTCTGGTATGTTGTATAAGCATTATCAGTTAATTATAGATACTGTTTTATTTCTTCTCGACTTTCATCTGTGACCCATTTAACCTCTAAAAGTTTTAATTCTTTAAAAATGTTGATCTTTTTTTAAAGAGACAAGTGGAAATAAGACAGAGAGACAGGTTGACCTTGCAAATGAATTTTATTCTAATTGTGTGGCAGGCCATCCATTGTTTTCACAATATCTAAACCAATGCAAGTCCAATCTCTATGATGATGGTGCTCCTTTGTTTGCCTTGATCAGTAAGTCGCAGAAAAAATTACATATAGTCAAGACATGAGGGAGAATCTCGTTGAACAGAAAAAATGTCATAGACTAAAGAAAAAATACAAGTTTATATATCACCAAAGACACCAGAACATAAACTATCTAGTCAGAATGATGCTGCCATTCCCCTAGTCAGCTTCTTCCCTCCAGATGTACTCCAAGGCATTTATTTTACATTTCCAAGACTTGTGCTTTTTCTTTACTTTTCAATTTCTTCTCCTGTAACCAAAGCTTATACCATATTGTCTTCTGTTCTCATTTTCACCTTAGAAGCATTACTTTGCATGCCTAAGTAACTTCATGTTCATATATCCCAGAGAACTTTCTCCATATTTGTAACTCATAATAATGTATTTGAAGTTTCTTTTCTCTGCATATCCTGTGAATTTGCCAAGTGGAAGGAGAAAATTCACTGACTACCCTTAAGTTTAGTATCTTACAAATTGACCTCAATTAAAAACAAAGCTATTATGATGATTAACTGTGTTTTGTTTTTCTATTACTTTGATTCACAAATTTCTTCGTGAAAAGACCTGCATTAGACATGCAATATAAACACTTAAGCTAAAATTAGAAATAATGATAACAGAAATTCTTAAATCACTTATCACATTGAGTAAAATGCAAAGCTCCCTCTTCTATATACTCACAATATAATTTAATAATCATTTCAAACAATTAAAATTTTCACATTACCTACTCTATTTTATAAAAAAAGTTATGGTTCATCAAATTCACTCTTGGTTAAAAGACTTATTTTTCTTTATGGAGTATTGACTTCCAGGAAATTATGCTATAAAAAAAAAAAACTCAATATCAAAAATGTACTGAAATTATTATTATATTGTTGTTGTTGTTGTTACTGCTGTTAGTGTTGTTGTTGTTATTGTTATCATTATGAAAGTAACTTGGAACCTGGACATATATCATAGCCACTATTAGGAATAGTAGTTGTCTTCTCACTATTTCACATATAAAGCATCACTTTGTCAGTTGGAATGCTGGAATTTCAACTTAGCTTGTCCAGTGAGAAATATGACTTATGTAAATCACACTTTTCTGGGTATAAAACAAAGTGATTAGAGGAGGTGATCCTTTTTTTTTTTTTTTTTTTTTTTTTTTTTTTTTTTTTTTTTTTTTTTTTTTTTTTTTTTTTTTTTTTTTTTTTTTTTTTTTTTTTTTTTTTTTTTTTTTTTTTTTTTTTTTTTTGTCTTTTTGAGACAGGGTCTTGCTATGCAGTTGAGGCTGGCCTTGAGCTAACTTTTGTAGCCCAGGCTGGTCTCGAACTTGCACCAATCCTCTTGTCTCAGCCTCCCGAGTGCTGGGATTACAGGCATGAGCCACCACGCTTGGCTGAGGAGGTGATCCTTAAGTCCACTTTCACCCTACTATCAACTCCTGGGAGAAGTGGTCATCCAATCCATTTCCATCATTTTAAAAACAGTTTACTTAAAAAGAGACATTAGCTGAAATTATACAGAGGAGCATTATTAAAATAAGAACAAAAAAAAAAAAAAAAACAGAAGGATTCTTAAAGACCAGAAAGAAAAGTCTAATGTTAATAGCTTTCATAGAAATAGATTTTTAAAAAATTCCCAGAGATTCTTTGTATTGTAAAGCATAGAAGTTTAGGCCAAAAGTTATGTACATTTACATGAAAAGAATGACAGGTTAAAAATAACCACGGCATAACTGCCAGCCCTCTCCTTATTTAAGACAGAAGGTTGTTCCACAAGCTCCCTAACCCTGTTGTTCTGGGCTGGCCAAATAGCTGAGCAGATTAGAGCAGCTGCAAGCAGGTTCAGGGCCTGAGGACTCGATCCCCAGGGTGTGCTGAGATGGCAATTGACACTGGACATGATGGCACGTGCCTGCAATCCCAGCACTTGGGAGGCTGTAAACAGGAGAATCACTACAAGTACAATCTAGTAGTGAGACCCTGAACGTCCTGTAGACCTTTCCCTAAAACAAATTAATAAATGCATAAATGAGTAAATAATAAAATACTAAAATAAAATAAAGCTGCTATTCCTGTATCTTCCCAGATCTCTAGTTTGAGGATACTAACATTTAGACTACCACCACTCACTCACTTACCTTTGAAAACTTTCAAGTCCTGAGAAGTTACATGATTTCTCTGTACTTCTCATCAGTCAGCCTCAGATAATATGAAATATTTTGCTCCCATGTCAAAGAGATGAAAATTCCCTTTTCCCTAAATAGAACAGCTATGATTTAATTGTTGGGGAAAAGCTCAAGAAATGAAAGTGTGCATGCATCCAGCGGCAAAGGGATTGTCTCGACTTTTCTGAAACTAAGAAGTCAGTGATGCTAGTCCTGAGAGTGCACAGGAAATGGGGAGAACTCAAGTTCAGGGCCCACACTAGAGCCTGCCTCACCTGTGCTGAAGAAGAGGTGAGCAACAAGGAGGTATAAAATCTGCTTGCAGCCTTAAGTGGCAAATATATGTCAATTGGAAATTCAGGCTGTGTAATATGTTGGTGTGAGGTCCATGTACTCAGATGCCTAGAATTACTAAAAATGAAGAAATTAATTTGAGAATTGTAATGTGTCCAGGCAAATCAAATAATTTCTATAGAATATTGAATAAAGGATTATTCCCAAAAATCAAAATATGCGGAATTTCGATGGAAAGCATTTTGTGCCAGAGAGGCTACTACAAGACAATCAGGCATAAATTTTATAGTAAAATGAACCAATCTTTAGGAAAGACTGAAGATACTATAAGAAGGAATATTTTCACAAAAACAAGATACAGTAAAATGGAAGAAATTTAGCAAAATCACGGGACTAAGTAATTACTCATCATAATGATCTTAACTATAAACAGAATAATTCCCTAGCTGAAAGACTGAGATTAGCTGACTAGACTGGAGTATTGGAACAATGAATGAAATTCAGTAACATGTTGTCTATAAGAAACTCACTTGACCAGCAAAGTCACACTAGGTTGTAAGCGAAAAAATAAAAATAGACATTCCATAAAAATAGAAATAAAAAGAGAATAGGAGTAGCTGTACTTATATTTGATAAAATAAATTTCAAAAATAAATATAAGTGGGCTGGGTATATGACTCAGTGGTAGAGCTCTTGCCTTGTATGCCCAAAGCCCTGGATTCAATCTCATGCACCACAAAAGTAGCAAAACAAAACTAAAAACCAACTAGAGTCAGTCACTATACACTGATTTATCAATGGATCTATTCAACAAGAACCTATGATAATTATAAATGTATATCACATGATAAAAAATATAAATTAGACCAAAAGCCTTAATGTAAGTGTGAGAATTATGAAAGTACAAGGAGAAAACAAAGAGGACATATTTTATGTCATTAGCATAAGACAATAGTGTTGGATAAAACCAAAAAAAGCAAAAGTAGACAAATTAGATTGGATCAAACTAAAACTCTTTGCATGACAAATGAACAGCAGAATGAGAAAAACTGCAAATAGTACCTCATTTAAAAAACACTAATATTAGCCGGGCGTGGTGGCGCACGCCTGTAATCCCAGCACTCGGGAGGCTGAGGCAGGAGGATCGGTGTGAGTTCGAGACCAGCCTGGGCTACAAAAGTGAGCTCAAGGCCAGCCTGAACTGCATAGTGAGACCCTGTCTCAAAAAAAAAATAAATAAAAATAAAAATAAAAATAAAAAATAAAAAACACTAATATATACTGGGCCTTGGAGATAGCTTAGTGATCTAAGCAGCTGCCTAGCAAATGCAAGGACCCTGGTTGGATCCCTAGTACCCTGTCCTGAAAACGCTGAGCCAGCCACTGAGACCGGATGTGGTGGTGCATGCCTATGACCCCAGTTTAGGGGAGGTTGACAGAGGAAGATCACTGTAAGTTCAAGCTGCATATTGAGACCCCTTATCAAATACATAAAAAGGAGAAGGGAATGAATGCATTTATTTTAATGATAATCTTATAGCTATATAATTATGGCATGTATTTTTCTGCATGGGCACTACACTTTAGCCAAAAAGTTTATTTATAATGGAAAATTATGACAAAAATACCATAAAATGTTGTATAACTTAAAACCCAACAGAGAGGTGCAGGGTACTGAAAATGTAATTAAGAGTGATGACAAAAAATAAAAATAAAGTAATAAAAAGCAAAAGAATATGGCAGAAATATGTTAAGTAGAACAAGAGTCATGCAACTAGGAATAGATTCTATGTGTATACTAAAAGGCAAAGTGATCAAATTGACTTTGAGAAACTAGTCAAGTCACAAAAGAACTGGTTAAAACCAAACAAAGCACAATAAAAAAGCTCAAAATGAAGGATTAGGATATAAGTTAGTTTTCTTCTCTGCTGTAACAAATCACCTCAACTTTAGTGGCTTAAAGTAAAAATTCATCATGTATCAGTTATATAGATAGCTTCAATGTCCAGTAGGAGTCTACCTAGATAAAATCAAGATTTCAACAACATTATGTTTCTTTCTCAAGTCTCCTGTCTTTTGCAGCGTCTGGGGTGTCCTTCATTCCTGGGCTTTCAGCCTCCCTTCTGCCCTTTACAGTGCCGGCAGCATGGCTTGTGCACTTCTCAGATCACTTAATTTTCTTTTCTCTTCTTTTCTTTTCTATTCTGTCTGTCTTTCTTTCTTTCTTTCTGCTCTCTTTCTTTTTATTGTGGTACAAGGGGTTGAACTCAGGCAAGCACCTATTCTGCTGAGCTATCTCCCCAGCCCTTAATTTTCAATTTGGTTCACCCAATGATTCTCCGCCCCTGGCTTCCCTGAGTCCTCTGCCTCTCGCTTCTATTTCTAAGAGTCTTTTTGTTTATATTACCCAGGACAGTCTGCATAGTTCAAGATCTTTGAGTAGCAAACTTAAATCTTTGTGCTGTCTTAATTTCTCTTTGCCTTGCAATTATTTAAATGATCTGAGGGACAGGATATGGACATCAGGGGGCAATAGTTATTTTACCTACCACAAATATGTTTGGCAGTCACCAAGGAAAGCTCGCGTAGTAATAGCAATATCTGGTAAAATAGTTTTTCAACCAAAATATATTCGTAGGAAAAGGGAGAAACTGTAAAATGATAAAAATCTACGAAGAAGATGTATAATATGATTGGCCATTAAGAATTACATCCAAGACTTGGACTGAAATTTGTTTCTGCTGGTCCAGTGTTCCTACCAATAAAAGCCCCTGAAAAACATAGACCAATAGAAGCTTCTACTTGAAGGCCACAGTGTGAGTGCTGGTAAATTTCTTTCCCCAAATGAAAATAATAATTATGACTTAGACCACAGGACTGTTGTAAGAAATATTTTAGGATTGAGGCACACTGCAGCTATCATACAAATGTTAAATAAAAATAATATTTCCTGTATCCTTACGAGGGTTGGGCAAATCCAGATGTATATTGTACTTCTCACATATTTCAAAATATTTTCAAATGTTTTGGTTTGGGTTCAATAAAAACCTCAAGTACATTTTGCCAAGTGCTTTTTCCATTAATTATTCAATCCATTTGTATTTCAAGGGAAATTCACTCCACATGTTTCTAATTCATTTAGCACTAACTCATCAAAATATTGTTTCTCCCAGTGCTATTTTCTGTCCAAGAGGTTTTCCAAGCTCTCTCTTCCTTAAAAACAAAAAAACAAAAAAAAAAAAAAAGAAAGAAAAAAAGAAATTAAAGCTAGACAGGCAAACACTAGTAAACTGCCAGAAGGCTTACTAAGTTCTGTATGCAGGAATCACTGGGATTAAAAGGGCTTCTGTGAGCTGGCCTGGTCCCTGTCACCTCTCTGGACTTCTCTCTGACTTCCTTCCTTCTTTTTCTTTTAACCAGGTGGTATCTTGTTCACCTTGTTCACCTTGTTCTCTGCAGATTGCAAGTTTTCTTTCACTGAGGTCCACAGGCCCCTAGACATTCAATCCTGCTCCTACACCATTTCCAGGTGAGAACCAATGAAGTCATGGATCCCTAACTCATTCTCATGGCTTCTGTGCTCAGCCTTGAAATCAGGTACATTTCAAAAATCTGATTTCTTTAAAAGGCTGTGTATGTGTGTGAGATAGGGCATGTGCGGTTAATGTTGTCTTACCTCAAGAATGCCTAACGGGTGAAAAATTTGATAGTATGCTCATTGCGAACGGTCCAAAAACAGCAAGAGTTGTATTTAACTGCAAGTTTCCACCCCACTTAGGGATTTTTCTTGCCAAAAGGGTCTAGCCTGAATCAAGTCATGAAAAAATTCTGAAACATTCTATGAAATAATGTGTCTGGACTCTTCAAAAATAACAATGTCATGAAAAATAAGCATATTACATAAGTCAAAGGCAGTTGAAGGTATCATCTTGATTGGATCCTGGATTTAAGAAAAACAGCTATAAAAGAGAAATTTCAATATGTTACATTTCTTGTATGATAATGATGTTGTTGTTGTATAGCTACAGAGCGATTATTTGATAGAAATCAGAGCATAAAATATTTAGGGGGAAATGTCATGATTATCAATCTACAGCTTTGAATTTGGCCATAAGATGTCAAATATGTACAAAATTGATAATTATGCTAGTTGCAAATGAGAAGAGAGTCAATATAGCAAAATGTTAATGATGTCTGTATCCGCATACACCTACTCATACAGAAACGCACACATCACAACTATATGTACTTACATTTACACAAAGGAAATGTTTCCATAGGAGACTCTACAAATGTATAAAACTGATCTCAATTCAGTAGTTTTCTTTTTCTAAAATTATAAATATTTAGTTCTTTGAGGTTAACTGTTTTTCAAGTGAAATGTAATGTAAATTTTGTTATTGTTAAAAAGAATCTCAAATTAGCATTGATGTTGTGTGTACAAACACACTTTAATATAGACAGTGTTCCGAAGTATCAATGGACAATGAAGTGGTGGCATCTCAGAAGAATCAACTGAAAATGTGTGTACATATATTTCCCTTTATGAAGTATGCATTTCTCCTCATAAAGATTTAAAAATGACTTCAAGTGCCTAAATGAATATTTTACTCATTAAGAGCAACTTTAGGCAAGCCTTTAATTTGTCATTGCTACAAATGTGTGAGGCACTTTTTGACAAGCATTTCCCGGTAGCTAGTACAGGTCGTTGGATAAAATTGAAGCCCTTTCACCAGCTCCACACATCAGGTGTCAACAAGTGCAGAGACAGCTCCTTGAGAAGCTCAACACATTGGTGAGATATTTAAATGACCACTTTCCAGCCAAGAAAAAAGAAGGAAAGACAGTGGGAAAGCCAGTTCGGTATGCTGCCACGGAACTTGTTCATGTGAAAGGTTGCTTCATGCAGCCCTCCAGAGCACAAAAGGAGAACTGTCTGTGCTTTCTAAGGAGAGCAGAGGGAGCTCAGTAACGTGCCTTAGGTGGGGGTTTTGGACATTGTTGGTTTAGAGGACAGGGTAGTACACCAGGTGGTCCTAGTTAGGTGAGAGATTTTATGTAAAAATAATTCTCCTTTGGCTTTATTCAGCACAATAAAATTACTGAAGTGCTTTCCCAATATGAAGCAGTTCTACAGGCACATTTAAAACTTTAATCCCTACCCTGTTTTTATATGCATTTTCATAAATTCCTCAAGTTGGAAAACTTGTAAGAAGGGAGTCCCTTGACAAAGCTACAGAATACTTTCTACAACAAGTTTATTCTGTTTCCATGTAAGACCAAAGTACTTTCATACCATCCCCGAAAATGGACATCACAAAGAGGATCAAATAGTGTTATCTTAAGCTTACAATGTAAGGCAAAGGTCTCACAGAGACTTTTAAAAGTTATTTATCAAATTCTAATGTAGTACTACACCTCCCTATTGGGGTGAGCAACCTAAAATTTTATTTCTGCTGAAAATTCCTTGTGAGAAAAAAAATTTAATAAAACATTATTGATACTTTATTCTATGAATGCAAAAATATGATACATGTTATTTATAGGTATTTCTGTAAGTATATTAATAATACAGCATTTTATATTTACAGCAATCTCCTGAGGTCTCAACAAATGATGATGTGTCTTAAGTATCTTTGGAATATTTACTAAAAGATAAAAGCCTTAACGGGAAGTCTTAGTGTTATGTTGTTTGGTTTAATAAAAAGAATTTCAGCCTCAATTTGAATGTTGGAGCCTCCATCATTACTTATGTAATCTTGAGAAATATTATTTAGTCTAAATAAGCTTCAGCAATTTCTCCTGTACAGTGCTCAGCACTGGGACCTGAATGTTTCTTTGGCAGGCTAAGGCATCTTTTGGTGGTTCTTATTTAATTTTTACTATTATTTCTTTCCCTACATGCTACATACCAGAGCACACACCTACATATCTTGACCACTTAAATAGAAATTTTACTTTAAATGGAATTCTTCAATTTACTTTCTATTTCAACTGTCTATGACCCATACGAGTACATATGGATATTTTAGGCACAGAGAAAGAAAGAAAGAAAGCTCAATTTAAGTCCATGTCCTATGCCACATTAGTGCAAGTGCCAGGAAACAGTACAGATGATTAATGCTGCTGAAATAGGCAGGAAATTATTCAGGTGGATTCAATCAACCCAGCCAAACATCTAGGTGGCTTATTAAAATTGAGACAAAAGTCTACAGGCACTTAATACATAATGATGACTCTAGATCTAAATTAAGAGGGTGCCCACCCCCAACTATCCCAATGCTTAAAACACACTGCCTGGAAGCAGACACTTTTCTTAAAACTAGAGTTGTTCTGCTGCTTCTCAGCTTTTTTTTTTTCCTCCTCAGAAAGGAGGCACAGGACCTTTCCCAAGCCTTTTGTGCCTGCCCACTGCAGGAGCACTGCCAAGGAGCTCGCCCTGCTGCTGTCATTTACCCAGGCAAAGGTAACATAAAACTGACCTGCTGCTTATTTGCAATGGTGCATTCACACCTGTGCATGCTTCCCTACTGACAGAGGCTCTGAAGGAAAAGGGGCATGACATGGACTTAATGGAGTTAGAAAAAGCAATTTTCTGTAAAAAGGCTCTTGTCTCTGACTCACTGGGGTACTTTACAGATCTGAAGCAGTCTTTTGGGATAAGCAGACAAGGTACTTCTCACAGTTAGACATGTGGTAATACCACGGTGGCAGGAGGCCTAGCCTTTCCCATTTTTCTTTCCCTTCCTCTAATCTCTTCAGCTAGCCCCGGGGGAGATAGGCTTCCTACCCTGGCCACTCCAGCACAATCATTCTTTCCCTAACACAAAAACGATTCAATCCTTTTTAAGATTGGTCTAGAAAGGCAAATTCATGTGCAGCAAGCGCTGTGTATTCTAGCATGCCCAAAAAGCAGGACTACAATACCGATAGAACAGCCAGTTGTGGCAAGTGCCTCCTATTCAAAACAGTGGCAGAAGCTGGTCCTGGTAGCACATACCTGCAATCCCAGCACTGCGGGAGCTGAGGCAGCAGGATCAAAAAAACAAACTTAGATGACTTAGTCTTAGGACTTATACGCAAAAAAAAAAAAAAAAAAAAAAAAAAAAAAAAAAAAAAAAAAAAAAAAAAAAAAAAAAAA
>PVJA010056361.1:0-10937 GCA_004027025.1 Myocastor coypus
TTTATTTATTTATTTATTTATTTGGTAGAGTACGAGTAGTTCGAGCTTGCTACACTGCTCAGACTCATAGTGATCCTCCTGTCCGAGCCTCCCTAGGCACAGCATGTGGTAGTAGGGATTGAACCCTGGTCCTTACACTCTCCAGGCAGGTACTTAGACCACAAAGCTATCTCTTCAGCCTACTAATGCATTTTAAACATCTGGACTTTGCCAGGTGGTTTCCTGGATGTGTTATCTGAGAGTTACACTGCCATAAGGAGCATCACTATTAATAAGTGGCGGTGCTAAGATTTGAGTTCGCAACTGAGTGTGATACTTTTTTTTAAGAATTATTTTTTTCTTGTTTCATAACTTTTGTATGTTTATTTGTTTTTATGGCCAGCTCAGCCTGCCCTGAGGGCAGGGCTGGTGAGCATGTGGTGCCGGGAATCAAACCGCGGTCCTTGCAGCCACCTGCAGGCACTTTAGACCACTGAGCCATCCTGCTGGGCCCCTGAATGTGATACTTTTGAAAATGTTATTATACAGCACTATGCTCACACACCAGCATTTGGGGATGAACCCAGGGCCGGCCTTACACATGCTAAGCAAACACCCTGTCACTGAGCTACATTGTCAGCCATTTTAAAACTTTTGAGGCAGGACTTGCTATGTTGCCTAGGCTGGCCTCAAATACTCTCCTGCCCCAGCCACTCTAAGCTGCAGCTGCAGGTGTACACCACCACGCCCTGCTGTTGTGTGGTTCTTAAGTTTTATTTTTATTAGTGTATGTTTGCAGTACATAATGTTTACATTTGTGTTGGGGAGTTGTTACATTGTACATAACGCATTTAAGTTGTTTTTTGTTTGCTTTTCTTGTTGCTAGGGCTGAGCTTTGAACTGAGGGCCTTGTGCATGCTGCTGAGCCATACTTCAAGCCCACACGCTGGCTTTCTGGGTGATGATCACATTCTTTAGCTCTGAATGGAGAAGTGTTGGGGACAGAAAGTGGTGAGGTTGTGAGGACAAGACTTAGGGGATTGTGGGGGATAGCTCAGGGTCTGCCTAGCAAGGTCTTGAGTGGACAAGACTTAGGGGATTGCGGGGGATGGCTCAGAGTCTGCCTAGCAAGGTCTTGAGTGGACAAGACTTAGGTGATTGCGGGGGATGGCTCAGAGTCTGCCTAGCAAGGTCTTGAGTGGACAAGACTTAGGTGATTGCGGGGGATAGCTCAGAGTCTGCCTAGCAAGGTCTTGAGTGGACAAGACTTAGGGGATTGCGGGGGATAGCTCAGAGTCTGCCTAGCAAGGTCTTGAGTGGACAAGACTTAGGTGATTGCCGGGCATAGCTCAGAGTCTGCCTAGCAAGGTCTTGAGTGGACAAGACTTAGGTGATTGCGGGGGATAGCTCAGAGTCTGCCTAGCAAGGTCTTGAGTTTGATTTCCAGTACCAAAACAAACAAAAAAAGACTTAGATGATTATGTCTGGTACTGAGCATGCTGTTGGTCTCTTCTCAGTAGCTCTGACAGTCTTTTGAGAATTAGCTGAGGGCTTTCCTCTTAGGAGAAATACATAGGCTCATAAAAGTTCCTGATTGTACTTAAGTATCTCCTAAATCTTTAATATAAGAATAATAACAAAAGCTAACATTATTTAACATTACAATCTGACAGTCACCATTCTGCATGCCTCACATGGTTTAATTAATTGAATCCTCATAAAAACGCTTACCACCCACAATCTGTTATTATCCCCATTTTACAGATGAGGAAACAGAAGCCCACAGAAATCATTCAATTTTCCTGAAAGTCAGTCTTTTAAAACTGTGGAAGATCCAGACTGCTGAAGGTTTAGTTTTAGAAACTGGATTCAAATCCAGCTCTCCCTCATATCCTGTGACCTCAGGCAAATTTCTTATTTCTCTAAACCCAGTTCCTAATCTGTATACTGGGGCACAAGTCTAAGCCCAGGGTGATTGTGAAAGCACAGTGACATAATGTCTACAGAAATGCTGTCAACATGAAGGTGTTTGTATAAAGGGAAGGGTTTGTGATTTTATTATGGGGTGGTGATGAGTTCTCATTCATGTGACCCCAGAGAAATGACATCCAGTCTAAAGGTAGACCAGAGAGACTGGAAGAAGAGGCAGAACACAGAGGCGACGCCAGAGGGGCAAGGAGAGGAATCCTTTGCTGGGGGTTGGGGCCTGCGGGGCACTGGAGCTATGGCCAAAATAGGACATCCTGAGTGGGAGCAGCTTGACCAGGCAGTGCATTGTGGCTGTGGTGTCCAGCTCTGGTGTCACTCCTAGTAGCCACCAGGAGATAGAAATCAGGTGTGGATCAGGATACAGAAGTAGAGGCCGCCAGCATAGAGGCAGGACTGGATGGGGGGCGGGGGGAGATTCACCTTTTTGTTAGTTCATTCAGCAAGTATTTATTAGGTGTCTTCTGCATTCCATGCTCTGTGTTAGGCTCTGAGCCTGTACAGCCATGGGCAGCACAAGACATAAAATAGTGTTGCAGAGCTTTCCCATTATTAGTGAAAGACTGACAGGCTTCCCATGGCTGAAACTCGTCAGATGATAGTGTTGTGGAGGAAATAGAACAAGGAGGGCCAGAGGTTTCTTTTTTTTTTTTTTTAACTTTAACAAAAAATTATAGGGTTCCAGCGGGATGGCTCAGTGGTCTAAAGCGCCTGCTTGGGAAAGCTTGGGCGGCTTCAGGGACCGCGGTTCAATCCCCGGCACCAAATGCTGTGCCAGCCCTGCCCTCAGAGTGGGCTGAGCTGGCCATAAAAATGAATGAATAAACAAACAAGGGTTCTGAAACAAGAATAAAAATAATAAATAAAATTTAAAAAAAGATTCCGGGCGTGGTGGCTCACGCCTGTAATCCCAGCACTCGGGAGGCTGAGGCAGGAGGATTGGTGCGAGTTCGAGACCAGCCTGGGCTATAAAAGTGAGCTCAGGACCAGCCTCAACTGCATAGCGAGACCCTGTCTCAAAAAGACAAAAAAGAAAAAAAAAAAAAATTTAAAAAAAGATTATGTACTTATACAGGGTCCACTGCCCAGGTCAGACTTGTAGTGATCCTCTTGTTTCAGCCTCCTTAGCACTGGGATTACAGGCATGCTGCACCATGCCCAGTTTTGGGGCTGGCTATGCTGGCACAGCATGTGGTGGCGGGGACCAGACCAGGTCCCTGTGCTTGCCAGGCAAGTACCTAGACCACTGAACTATCTCCTTGGCTTTTTTTTTTTTTTTTTTTTTTTTTTTTTTTTTTTTTTTTTTTTTTTTTTTTTTTTTTTTTTTTTTTTTTCTTACATTTTAAGATAGGTTCTTCCTTATGCAGTTCAGGCTGGCCTTGAACTTTATAGCACAAGCTGGTTTCAAACTTGTAACAATCCTGCTTCAGCCTCCCAAGTATATTACAGGAGTGTGCCTCCACACCCCAGCTGAGTTTTACTTAGATAGGAAAGTCGCCTGGCGTGGTGGCTCACGCCTGTAATCCCAGCACTCGGGAGGCTGAGGCAGGAGGATTGGTGCGAGTTCAAGACCAGCCTGGGCTACAAAAGTGAGCTCAAGGCTAGCCTCAACTGCATAGTGAGACCCTGTCTCAAAAAGACAAAAAAATAAAAAGGAAAGTCAAGGGGGCCAGGGAGATAGCACAGTGGTTTAAGCACCTGGCAAGCAGTTTAAGTGCCTGGCAAATGCACTTGATTCTGGTAAAAAAGGCAAATGCAATATTGTAAGTTTACCATCTTCTTTTTTAAAAAAAAAAAAAAAAAAAAGGGAAGTGAAACAAAGGTACCCTGAGAGGGTGACATTTGAACAAGGTGAGCTCTGCCAATATTGGGGAGCCACTCTAGAGCAGGCTGTGCCCCACACATTGGTGGAACAACAAGGAGGTCTGTGTGCCCAGGGCGGGGTCAGCCAAGGAGGTAGGAGAGGAGCTTGTGGGCCCAGATGCCCAAGGCCCAGAAGCCACTGTAAGGACTTTTACTCTGGTTAAGACTGGAGCCATCGGAAGCTCTGAGCAGAGGAGGGATCAGATCCTACTTCACCCGTTCCTTTCAGTTCTGCGAGGAGGAAGAACCGCAGCAAGCACAGCAGTGGGGAGCCCAGTGCTGCTGTGGTTGGTGGCTTGCCCATAGCGGAAAGCCTGGGGAAATCCAGTTGCGTGTGGCAGTGCCTGTGTGCACGGCAACTCCACATTCACTCAATGCTGATTTTAGGGTTCTTGGCAAGTGACCAATGAAAAATATCTGGACACTACAACAGTAGGCTCCTTTGTGAGTTCTCCCACCACCCTATGTTTTCTCCAAACACTGTTTTGCAACATCTTGTAAATTGCCACACAGGGTTCAGCCCTCTGCTTGTGACAGCCCCACACTTTTTTTGTTTGCGGTAGCCACGGGAAGCTCTGTCACCAACCCCTCACCTGCTCCCAGGCAGGGAGTTCAACCTCTTTGCCAACCACTCCTGGCCCAGAGGGGAGTGTGGCTGGGCCACAGTCCAGGTGGAGCCCCTGTGTGTCACCACAGGTGCTTTCTGTAGAAGCTGTGTTCAGCAGCTCATCGAAGCCATCATCTTTCAACTGCCGTTCTCATCTTCCTCTTCTTTGTAAGCATCTTCACTATTCCCTGGATAAGGAAAGTCATCCTGTCTGTAGGCCTCAGATACCAGTCCACTTTTCTCTTCAGCCATGCTGCCCTAGCTAACTCCAGTGAGCTCTGAATCTTCTAGTAAGCTGCCAGATGAATGACTTGACTTTGTGAGAAAGAAAAACTCTTGTCCTCTCACCTCTGCCTCCCTGCCCACTCCCTGTTCCTGCTACCCAGTGCCTCACTCCTGAGGCAGCCACTCTCAGCAGCTCTTTGTTTGGCCTTCCTGACTTGTTTTGTACACATACAAGTGTGCATGAAAAATAAAAAATAAAGTATCTATACTGCTTTCCCCATGACAGTTTGTCATGGAAATGTGCTGTCACCACATATACCTCTCCCTCATCCTTCCAAATGATACCTTATCAGCTCAGTGTTATCCCTTAGTTATTACAGACTGATCAGGTTTGAAATCTCCCAAATGAGTGAACGGCAAAGGCTAAATGAAAGAGACATGGTATGGTGGACCAAAGCCCTCTCAAGATTTCTCTGGAGGCTACGACCAGGATCTTCTCTGGGCTGCCAGTATGTTTTTGGTTATCATTGAAGGGAGGGGAGTGCTCAAGTAGGGTGGAACCACCCAAGGATGCATTATGTTAATTTAGGGGAGTTGTGTTAACTCCAGGAAGGTCTCCACCCAGAAGTGAGGTACCTGAGGCTACAGTCTGGCTAGTTGAGGTTGGAGCCAGGTGTCCTTACTGTGACCTTGTTTTATCCTTTAACGCTTCAGGGCTCCACCCACCGTTATAGGCCTCTGTAGGGACCAGTGACTCAGAGGTTCACTGGCTAGGAGTCGGCCGCCCATCACCAGAGAAGGGCCCCAGGCCTTGGACCCGCTGACAAGTAAACATGGAAAGCCCCTGGGTTAATTTCAGACCTGCTAGAGCTGCTGTGTAGTGGTCTCCATCAATGTCTGGTCTTGCAGTTAATGGCAGTGCAACAGTCCCTTCAGCAGTGTCCCTCTGCCCTTTGCCAGTCTTTTGCCACTTGTTTTACTCACACAGTGCATCCGCCTGATGAAGGTGCATGCTCACAGATGACCCTCGAGTTGGACCCATGTCCTGACAGATGACTTGCGCGAAGCACTCACTTGTTTTTTGAGATAAACGTCACTGAACGTGAAATTCTCTCCACACATGTAAACTGTGCAGCCCTGTCAGTGATCCTGTATGCTGACAGTGTTCTTTTGTAAACTGTGCAGCCCTGTCAGTGATCCTGTATGCTGACAGTGTTCTTTTTTTTTTTTTTTTTTTTTCTTGTTTCAGAACCTTTGTTTATTTATTCACTCATTTTTATGGCTGGCTCAGCCCACCTTGAGGGCAGGGCTGGCGCAGCATGTGGTGCCAGGGATCAAACCGCAGTCCCTGATGCCGCCCAAGCTTTCCCAAGCAGGCACTTTAGACCACTGAGCCATCCCGCCGGGCCACTGACAGTGTTCTGCAGCCATCTCCACTCTTTAACTCAGTGTTTTTGTCACCCCTGAAGGAAGCCACAGAACCAGAAGCCACTCTGCTCCCACCTGCATGTGGATCTATTTTCTGTCACTATGATTTTGCCTATTGGACATTTCATGTAAATGTATAGGTGGACTTCTGTGTGTTTTGATTTACTTAGCATAATTTTTATTTTTTTGTCCGCTCAGCCCACGTTTGTGGTCCCCTGCACCCGTCTAAGCTCGCCTAAGCAGGCACTTTAGACTGCTGAGCTATCTCGTTGGCCCAGCATGTGTCAGTGCAGCTTCTGTTTCCTTTTGGTGCTGGGATCAAATTCAGGGCCTCATGCATAGTAAGCATATTCTCTGTCCCAGACATGCAACCCAGCCCCTCATTTGTGGGAGCATGGCAACAGAGGGTCTTGCTGTGTAGGCCAGGCTGGTCTTGGACTCACTGTGTAGCCCAGGTTGGCCTTGAATGTGTAGGGTTCCTCCTGCTTAAGCTTCTCCAGGCTTGCACCACCATACCTGGCTGTCCTCATTTTATCGTTTTGAGGCTAGGTCTCTCTGAGCTGCCTGGGGTCAAACTTGAGATCCTTCTGTCTCAGCCTCCCAGAGTGCTGGGATTTCAAGTTTGCACCAGCAGGCCCAGCTCAGACATTTTTTGACATAGGTACACAGCCTAGAACAGCTTATGTGTGGGGTTCTCTGCTCTCATGGAGTTTAAAAATCAAATAGAAAAAAAAAAAAATCAAATAGAGGGTGACATACAAATGGTTATTTATGCACTACCAAGCACTGCTGGTGAATGGAAGTGCAGCTGTCTTAGGAATAAAATGGCACCTGAGAGGGGGTACAGGGTCTCTGTACTTGTTTCTGGAGAGGTGGCATCTCAGCAGAGACCCCAAGAGAGGTACTGGGGCAGTGAGAAGGTGTGAGGAAGAGTGGTCAGGTGGCAGTGAGGTAGGGGAGCTGCCCAGGGTTGGAGCAGGGGCAGGCACAGTTGCAGTGGTCCACGGAGCTCAGCCTTGGGAAGGCCTTGCCTTTGCAGCCACCATCACCGCTGTTAGCCGGCAGTGCTGGGTGCGGGAGCACACCCTCTAACCAGCCTGCCTGGTCCCCTCAGCTTTGCTTACACAGCTGTGAGGTGACGTAACCACTTCCTGCCTGCCACCGCTCACATGTGACCTAGAGATAATTATAGTACCCGCTTGCCAGGGCTGCTGTGAAGAGGGCAAATACCTGTCTGGTACATCGTGAGTACCCAGATGCCGCCTGCAGTTGCTGTTGCGGGTCATCTCAGCTGCCTGCAAAAGGAGGGTTGATAGTGTGACCCTTCCCTTTCTTGTGTGAGCAAACTGCCAATCGGAGACACTGGACATGGCTTGGGAATGGCAGGGCTAGATCAACCCAGGCCTGTAGCCCTGTGTGTGGCACTGGGCAGGCAGTGTCTGGGTGACCTCCTGGCTGGGAGGGGATAGAGCAGATTGACCCCCAGGGGGCGGGGAAGGCAGCATGAGGTGGTGGACCAGTCACCTTTGAGGGTTGTGGTAACTTGCCATTCCATCCTAGTAAAAAGCCCCAAAGTGGGAGGCAGGAGACTCGCCCCAGCCTTTCCAGACTCCCCAGCAGCCATGCACAGCTTTCTGTGCCTTCAGCTGTCAGACCCGCATGGCGGGTCCTCAGGCCAGGCATGGTGGCATGTGCCTGTAATCCCAGCACTCAGGAGAATGAGTTAGGATGATCTCTGCAAGTTGAAAGCCAGCTTGGATTACATAGCAAGACCCTGTCTCAGAACAAAAACAGGCTGGGGAGATAGCTCAGCTGCCTAAGTGCCAATCTGGCAAGCATAAGGTCCTGAGTTCCATTTTTAATACCAAAAAAAAGGAAAAAATTACCCAGCATCCTTGGTAATAGGAAGGTAGATCTGAAGGCGGGTCTGTGCAGGGTCAGGGTGGACACATTCATTAAGGGAACATCTGCTGTCGTGGTCCTTGCTGCATGGTAGGGACATGGTCTCTGGTAACAAAGAGGTGACATCCCAGGAGAGGTGGTGGTCCAATAGGGTCCATCTCCCTTTTGGTCCCTTCTGCAGTTAGCCCAAGGGCAGAACAGACACTGATGGTGACCTTTCCGTGCCCACAGCTGGAGAAGGAGGAGCAGATCCACAGTGTGGACATTGGAAATGATGGCTCGGCCTTCGTAGAGGTGCTGGTGGGCAGCTCGGCCGGAGGAGCCGGTGAGCAAGACTACGAGGTAAGCAGGGCAGTGAGGTGCTGCCCTCTGTCCCAAATGCCCTATACCTGTTTGCCAAGACTCCACCGTGTAAAAATGCCACACTTCATTGATTCATCTGTCCGCAAACATACAGTCTGCTTCCAAGGCTTAACTGTTAGGAGTGGTGCTGCTAGTGGTCAGGTGCTCCTGTATTGCTGTAATGTGAGCTCTTTAACTGTTTTTGGAAATAGAATGGGATTAGCTAGGTTGAACACAATTTCTGATTTTCTTTTTTTTTTTTTTTAATTTATTTTTATTTATTTATTTATTTTCTTGTTTCAGAACTTTTTGTTTGTTTATTTTTATGGCGGGCTCAGCCTGCCCCGAGGGCAGGGCTGGCGCAGCATGTGGTGCCGGGGATTGAACCACAGTCCCTGCAGCCACCTGCAGGTGCTTTAGACCACTGAGCCATCCTGCCGGGACCCCTGATTTTCCTTTTTTGAGGAATTTCCTTAATGTTGCAGTTTACACTTCCACCCACAGTGGGGAACAGTTCCTTTTTCCCTCTGCAGCCAGTTATTTGATTTGTTTTGATGATAGTCATTCTCTCTGGACTAGATAGAATCTATTTGTTTTTTGTCTTAAGACAGGGACTCAGGACCAGCCAAATAGTTTAGTGGATTAAAGCACCTGCAAGCAGGCACAGGGGCCATGGGTTCAATTCCTGGCCCTGCTGTGCTGCCATGTTGGCCCTGCTGCTGGGGCACGCTGAAATAGCAATCAAGCTGGAGTGGTGGCATGCGCCTGTAATCCCAGCTCTTGGGAGACTGTAAACAGTCGGATCACTATGAGTCCGATGTAGTGGTGAGACCCTGAACACCCTGTAGATCTTTTCCTAAAAAATACAAAAAAAAAAAAAAAAAGACAGGGCCTTGCTGTGTATTTCAAATTGCAGTGATTCTTCTGCTTCAGCCTCACAAATGCTGGGATTACGGGTGTCCACCACCACATACCAACAGCTTCAGTGTTTTGTTTTGTTTCTGTGCAGGGTCTCATTGTGCAGCTCCGACTCAACAGTGATCCTCCTGTTTCCTGCCTACAAAGTGCTGGGGTTACAGGTGCACATACCACACCCAGATTCCTTTGGGGCTGTGCTGAGAGCCTCTTAACTTTTTTTGAATTCTTTATATATTCTAGGTGTCACACCTCTGTTGGAGAATTAGCTGAGAAAATTTTTCCATTCTGTAGATTGTCTGTTTATTTTATTGCTTGCTTCTTTTGCTGTACAAAAGCTTTTTTTTATTTTTATTTTTTTTATTTTATTTTTTTCTTGTTTCAGAACCTTAGTTTGTTTATTCACTCATTTTTATGGCCAGCTCAGCTCGCCCCGAAGGCAGGGCTGACGCAGCATGTGGTGCCGGGGATCGAACCGCGGTCCCTGAAGCCGCCCAAGCTTCCCCAAGCAGGCGCTTTAGACCACTGAGCCATCCCATCTTACCCTATCACATGGCCTTCCCTCCGGGCCCTACAAAAGCTTTTTAACTTGGTGTGATTTCATTTGTTGACTCTGTCTCATCTCATGTGCAGTTTGGGCTCTATTCAGAAAGCCTTTGCCTTTGCTTCTGTCTTCAAGAGTTTTACCTATTTTTTTCTTTTAGCAGCTTGAGTGTTTGTATTTGAACATGTAGATCTTTAATCCATCTTGATTTTAGTTTTAATACTTTGTAAGAGGGCTGGGCGTGGTGGCTCACGCCTATACTCCCAGCACTCAGGAGGCTGAGGCAGGAGGATTGGTGCGAGTTCGAGACCAGTCTGGGCTACAAAAGTGAGCTCAAGGCCAGCCTCAACTGCATAGTGAGACCCTGTCTCAAAAAGACAAAAAACAAAAAACAAAAACAAACAAACAAAAAAAAAACTTTGTAAGAGGGATGGGTCTAGATTCACTCCCCTGCATGTGGATGGCCAGTTTGCCAGCACACAGAGGCTGTCTGGTCAGTGTATGTTTTGGCTGCTTTCTTAGAGATTAGATGGTGGAATGTGTCTGGGGTTGTCTCTATATCTGCTGTTCTGTTGTAGTGATCCATATGTCTGTGTTCGTGCAAGTGTTTCCGGAAGCAGGGTTCAATAATGGTCTTTATTGCAAAAAATTTCACAGTGCTGCATTGCATTGATTTATCACATTTGCTTAGTTTTCTTTTGTCAGTAACAGTTCCTGTGACTTTGTGTTTCATGCCTTGATGCTTTGGAAGGGCACAGGCCAGTGAATTTTGTAATTCCTGGTAATTAAATTTAGGCCATATACTTGTTAGCCTAAATACCACAGAAGTGAAATGTTTTGTTTTTTGGTAGCACTGGGGTTCAAACTCATGAACCTTGCATTTGCTAGGCAGGCACTTGTGCCATGGAGCTATTGCCCTGGCCCTGAGGTTGTATTTTTCTCAGTAGAATTTACAACTGATTTTGTTTGTTGACTTTGCATCTTGTGATTATTTACCAGTGTTTTGTTTTTATTTATTTATTTATTAGACAGGGTTTTGCTATGCAGTTCAGGCTGGCCTTGAGCTCACTTTTGTAGCCCAAGCTGGTCTCAAATGCACACTGATCCTCCTGTCTCAGCCTCCCAAGTGCTGGGATTACAGGTGTG